>JAVTVY010042005.1:50145-179769 GCA_036873755.1 Hanleya hanleyi | reverse complement strand
TCCGGAGCTATGGATTAAAAGATAGAATTACTGCAAATATGTAGGCGCCACGACCTGACATAGCCTTTAAATGCCGGATTATCTTTTGCTTCGAGTCGGGTACTATAAACCAATTTTAGTAACATCATAGCATCGGGTGCCACATATAGTCAGATTTCATGTATTGAATGGTTCCACCACAGCTTGGTGTATTAACCAACTAGGTCTTATTCAGCATCAGTAAATAGTTCAGTGATATAGCACCAGGTGCCTCTACTTAGGTTGTGGGGGAATTAGCATTGGTTGCTTTCAGTGTTTGCACTTCAGTGTTTGCACCGGGTGTATTCAATGTTTGCACCGGGTGCATTCAGTGTTAGGAATGAGTGTTTCTAGTGCTCGCAGCGAGTGCATTCACTGAGGGGAGCGTATAGTCTCTGCTCGAATTACTTGGTGTCCCTCATCAGGTTTTGGTTCACATTGGCCTTTTAAAAGAGAAATAAATGCACGAGCTTCCGCTTTGAAGGATTATGAGGAGAGACCCGATTTGAAGTTGGCGCCGGCTATTTATACCCTCGCCTCATGAATATTTGTCCATGCTGCAGCGGACGAAAACGAGGCTCACCAGCAACATCTCTGTTGTTGCGGAAATCGCCAATAAACTGCTTCAAATCGTACAGATTTCTCCCGTCAACAATGAGTGGCATTACCATACATATCGGTAACAACGTAAGATCATGCGGTATCAACAACAACAACGTTATGTTGTGACAAAAGACTGTGTACCGGCTAGTTAAATTGCCTTCACCCAAGACATATTTGGTCACCAGATACGCACCTTGCATGTGCCACTGGAATTTCTCGAACTCAACAAGAATAAGTAAGTATAATCATGGTTTCAGTGTCTCAGAATATAAAGGTTATCCACCAATAGTAATCCAGACACTGTAATCATCGTAAACATCATTCAGTTCACATTTCCTATCGAATATTCAATTCTATAATATATCACGTTGATAACAGACATGTTAATTCAGTTCAATATTATTTTGCAATGTTATTTCACGTCAGCAGACAGTTCTATTTCCATAATTCATTTCAATACTATTCACTGAAATTCATGGCCACACCGTCTCGGATTTCTCCAAACAAAGTTCAGGAACAACACCAGTTTTCTTTTGTAAGTGAAATTTCGAGTGAAAGTCCAACCGTCCACATACTCATCTATCATTCTTCATTGATAAGTGCAATACACTGGAGTACCAAATTCTTGAAGCCCGGTAACTGGTAATATTCCGCTTCAGACAACAGCTCAGTCAGGTATCTCCTCTCCAGCGGCAGGGTCGCCGACACATAACCAGTAACATTACGCAAATAATTTAGTATGTGCCAGAAATGTGCCGGTTCCCTGTCGAAGAAGTAGACTGGATGCTGGCCATTCTTCTCCACATCGGGAAACGCATATACTGGATTGACTGACAGTCCCAAGAGAGAGATGGGAACCGCCATCAATGTGCCCTGGCTGGTCTCAAAGGGAGTTCCTCCGACATTAAGTGTTTCTTGTGTGACCTTCACTGTGTCAATAACTGTTCTTCTGATGGTGACTTGCCTGGCTTGCTCAAGCACAAAGTCAGCAGTGTTCTTCAGCTACTCCATTGGCTCCGCACCAACCTCCACTTCTAGACTGTTCCCAGAAGACCCCTGATCATCCAAACTTGCTTCCCCATCCTCATCCTGAATGTGAGACTTTCATCACCCAAAGAGTTAGCAGCGTCAACATACAACACATTATCCAGTGGTGTGGGGTGGTACGTAACCTCATCATTACATGCCGCAGTGGTCGGTGGAGTATATGTTTTCACTGTCCCAGCCTCTGGGTGTTGGGTGTGTCTTCCTCTTCCTGCTTGCGTCAGATCGGGCTGTACGTGGGTTCCGGCGATCGGTCTCAAACTTCTCCATCGTATTCGTAAGTATACCGAGACGGACTATTTGAAGCTCTTTGTCCGACTCCGCCCCAACTATTCCGCTTGTTCTTTCAAGTAACTGCAGAATACTGCTCGATCAGCTCTCATGAGGACTGTTACTCCGAACAAAGATTCGTCGACATCTGTTGTACCTCCAGCCGAAACCAGTGTTTTGCTCTATGGCATGCCGGCGAGCAGCATATGAATCTTGAAATTCAGAGTCGGTGCATATCTTGCATTGCCAGACGGTGCCTTTTTTCTGCAGTCACCAGAATAAGGACGTTATATACGGTGTTAACCATTATTCAATGAATCATTAGTTCAACTCATATATCATATACAACTGTGATAGTTTTTCGTATAAGACACCCCATTGTTCCTCAACTTCATCGGCTTGTTCAGTGATATTGAAAATCACAAAAGTCTCCGTGATCTCCTGTTGTCTTGGAGTATTATGTCATTGATAACATCGTTACAATAGCTACCAGGGGATTCAATGTCATCCTCCAAACAGTCTGCATTTTTATCATGCTCATCAATGTCTGTGCCATTTGTACTTTCATGGGATGTTTCTATAGCTGCTTCTACTGAAACAGTTATTGGATCACACGAGGGTTCTACGCCTTGGGCGTTTTCTCCCAAGTCACCGATTTAAATCAGGTAGATTTATTATCGCCCAGGTAAGTCTTATGTCTCTCCTGATGAACTACTTTGGGTCTCGAGCTTGGTGTCTCTTGTACTCTGTATGCCACATCGGTCTTTTTGTGACTATATAAGGACCATGCCATGGTCTCTGCACTTTGGGGTATATTCCCTTCTTTCGACTCGGTCTGTACAGCTCGGACTCCATCGCCTTCATTATCTAGATTGCGATTCATGGACTTATGATCATAATGTTTCTTCTTTTTGTCACTAGATTTCTCGGGATGGTCCTAGCCATCTCAGGAATCACTTCCATGTGATTTGACAAGTCATACGCATATTCTGTTTCTAATTTCTCTTCTTCTGCTTCCTTTTTAGGATCGCCTAACAGAATATCTGTGGGAAGACTAATTTCCCTACCCAACATCATACTACAATGGGTCAAGCCTGTTGACTCTTGCACAGACGACCTATAGGCCACCATGACCAATGGTAAATACTTGTGCCAGTCCCGCTGATGGGGCGAAACAAAGGATGCAAGCATATTCTCCATAGTCTGGTTCATGCGCTCGACCATTACGTTAGCTTGCATTGTTGTCTCAAGGGTGTGGTTCTACCTGTGGTTGTTCCTAGTCGAGTACACATCTCTCGAAACACTCGAGAGTCAAAGCTCGTCCCTTGGTCAGTGTGTATCTGTCCCGGGATCCCAAAAACTGACACCCGCCTCTCTACCAATTTGTCAGGTATGATCGTTGGGTCCTGATATGTCATTGGAATTGCTTTCATCCACTTGGTGAAATAGACACCAACGAAAAAGATGTATCGGTTTCCATCTGCAGTAAGAGACAAAAGGCCCCATGACATCGACTGCCAGAAGCTCCATTGCAACTCCAACAAGATAATGCTTCATGGGTGATTTTGGTTTGTTGTTCGGTTTCTTTCGCGAAGCACAAACTTCACATATTCTACAATAATATTCGAAGTCCGATCTCAATCCTTGCGAAAAGTATCTATCTCTGACTTTATCGAGTGATTTCTTCACACCAAGGTGACCTGCAGTTGGGGAACTATGTAGTTCCAATACTACAACTTCTCTTAATGATTTAGGGAGTATCACCTGTCATCTAATGCAACCCCCCTTATCATTTTCCCAACGCCTATATAATACACCATTATCGCAGTACACAGAGTAGCCTATCCCTCATCTAGTAGAGTCCAACTGGGCAGGTGAAGTACATTGTGACGTCAAAGTATCCGCATTGAAGCGCTTATTAAGTGACGTCTTTTGGAATTAGATGCCACCTAGAATTCCTTCCTTATATGTAATAGGAGAGAGAGAGAGAGCATTCCTTCCTTATATGTAATAGGATAGGGAGAGCATTAACAAATTCTAAGCATTTAAACAAAAAGTACAGTGGATCAGATTATGTTTCACTGTGAGGTCTTCTTGGCATGGCATACACCTTGGGGCTAGTTCCTTTTTTAGCTTCGTCGATCAGACGGAGGTCTAGGAATGCAACTTGAAATTCCCGCCAAATAACTCACGACTCATGTGATTTCCAATAGGGTTTGCCATGGTTCCCGACGAAATGTTTAGGCAATGTTTTTGGACACTATTGAAATAATGGGAACCCTCATTGCAATTGCATTTCAATGGGCCTTGCTTCTGTAGTCGGGTTCCACCTCCCATCATGCTTCACGAGTTACACGTAATGGGAGACCGCTTCCAGCGGAAGATTCAACATGGCGGCTCCCCAGCTTGTAGATATGGACGATGCGATTTTTTGCCGTTTTTCTGGTAAGTTTATTGCCGCCATTTTATGTCATTACAACACAATGATTCCTAGTATACCACTCGCTTTTTTTACATATCGCAAAGTATTTGTGGGCTGATGATTTACGCCGAAGCCAACCAAATAGTCCAAGTTGTTGTTGTTGTTGCATATCAAATGCACGGGAGGTCATGCACGTACTGACTGGAAGATAGCAGCACAATCGACGATGCCCTGATTTTTCTGATACTTTTTTAGTTTCAGTTGAAGATACCCACAAGCCTGCTTTAAAAAACCCAGTTATTCTAAATTTTGCTGATAAATTATTGGGGGGTTACTGTGTTGTGCATTTACCAAATATAATTTTCCAGCATTATGGTAATGAAGCATCAAATCACAGTTTATTGCTTAAGCTAGATCCGTATTATCGGTCCGGATGGAGAGAGATTGGGAGTCGGACGTGTTTTCACTTCGCTCCGAGAAATTCTGCGGATTTCAGCTGATCTTAGCTCTGATTTTTGTGTAATATATTTTGTGAATACTTTTGGCAAATACCTGTGGTGAAAGTTTAGAATTATTTCTCAGTTTTTTGCTGTTCAGGGCGTTTTTCTGATTTAGTCAGTTTGGCCTGGGTTGAGAAGGCAGAGATCTGCCATTACTACCGTCTCGGTCTTTGTGACCGAGAGGGTCGGTGGGGTTTTTTCTCCCTCTTCTCTGTTTGTTCGCTGTCTGTAAATATTACGTATTTTGTTGGTGTGTATATATATTTCCTTGTTGGCTTGATCAAGTTTGTGGCTGGTTCTTTTTTCGTTCAGTTTGGCTAAGGTCGATTTGCACATATCTGCCTTTGTTGAGCTAGGCTAAATACATGTACATATTGAAAGTGTATACTGAAGGCTAACCCTCAGAGTACAAGTTCGAGCGAGTCTTTTGTTTTGCGAGTCTGGGCAATTGTTCGACCGAGACCCGAGGTTCAGAGAGAGTGTATTGTTGTACGGCTTATATAGTTTACACCACACTGTTGGGGTTTGTGCGTGTTAGTATTTGTAGTTTGTAGTTGTATTGAGATTCCCTAGTGGGAATTTTTTTTTTCCACTATGGCCTTTAGAAAGTTTGATAGGTCACTGAGCCAACTTCAAGGTCTAGAGAAAGCTAATGCGATTGATATATATATCGCGCATTAAAAGACACTGTTGGATCAGGACCGAAAGTCCTTAAAGGTCTAGTACAGGTATCAAATACCCTGTGGAACGTCACACTGGCAATGAAAATACCAAAACTCGCCTAGTGCTGGAAGGTATTCGCGTTAGAGATCAACGTGGCCATTTTGAGGAAATAGATCCAGGAAAATTGCTAGTAAAGATGAAAGGACCATGCGATTTCGCAGATTCTGCGATCAGAAGTGCTTTTGAGTTTTATGGTGATGTTCTCTCTGTACAAAAAGAGTTCTACTCTTTCGATAGAGAGTTTGAGACAGGAGTTCGAAGAATTTGGATGACGAAATTCAAACGACCTCTTCCTTCTTCTATTTTAGTTGAAGGTATGAGACTTCCTGTATGGTATAACGGTCAACTAAAAACATGTTATACTTGTGGTTCAGAAGATCACATGAACTCGAGGTGTCCTTTAAAAAATAAATGCCTGATTTGTCATCAGGAAGGACACCTTAAAAAAACCTGTCCAAAGGCCAACCAAGTTCCTGAAGATAACGCAGCTAAAGATAGAAAAGATGATTCCTCAGATTCTCGCCCTTTTCCGCCCGCAAAAGTTCGAAAAGGACTTTCCGCCGAGGCTCTCCAGCAGAAACAACAGCACTATATAGATTTATGGAAGACTGTAGGCCCTGATGGTAAGGCCACCGACCGTCATCAGAGGATAGACTCCGCCGGGAGCAATGAGAAAACCCCAAACCGCTACGAGTGTCTCGATGACGCGATGGATGAAGGTTGTAATTCAGAAGATGAAGTTAGTGATGAAGATAGTGAGGTTTGCGATGAAGTAGAAGGCAAGTCAGGTGATCAGAAGTCGGTTTCTGATCAGACTGAACGTGTTGACATAGTATTAACTCCGGAAGTTGAATTGAAGGGTGACAACTTACCGAATACTGGTAGTGTTTCGGGTCAAGATGCACCTGAGCAGTCTATGGATTCCTCCATTATTCCTATTCACTCCGGTGTAGATGTAAACTTTACACCAAACAAGGAAGTAATGAAGCAGTTCACAGAAAAAGAAAGTAGTCAACAGTCTTGTAGTAATAAAGCTACATCGAATCAGAAAAAGAATAATAAAGAGAATACCATAGATATCGAATCCGGCAAAGATCCTAAAATAGTCGATGCTACTCCCACTCCTACCAACGATACACCCATGCTTTCTGATGAGGAGTATCAGGAGTGTAGTGATCGTCCGTTAAAAGGCGAGACTTCCTTGAACCAAAGGTCGAAGGACTTGTTGGGACAAGAGAGAGAGAAAGAAGTTTATAAGATGAGAAATAAAAAGAAAGATCAAAAAGAATTACCCAAAATAAAACGTACATAATGGCTAAGCTAACCTTATATATCTTGGCTTGGGCAGTTTTGTGTTTTATTTCTATATACAGACTAAAGATGGCTCAGCCACCAACTATCGTTCAGTGGAATTGCAGAGGAGTTTGGCCAAATTTAAATGAACTCCAATTATTAACTCAAGATTATGAACTATCAGCTTTTTGTCTCAACGAGACCCTTCTGAAGAAAGCAGATAAAGATAAATTTAAATTTCGCCAATACACACCTTATCATTCCTACGCTTTAGACGAAAATGGAAAAGCTACAGGCGGTTCTTCAATATTGGTTAAAATGGGTGTTTTACACAGTCCTGTTGATTTAGTGACATATTTACATGCTGTAGCAGTTCGTATTACCTTGAATTCTGTTTTCACATTATGCACGGTGTACATACCTTCTTCTGGTAGTCTCCGGCTCAATGAACTTCAAGATCTTTACGATCAGCTCCCGAAACCTTGTTTAATGATGGGTGATTTTAACGGTCGTAATATCCTCTGGGATAATGAAGACAATTGTAAAGGTAAAATTCTCGAAAATTTTATATCAAACAATTCTTTGTGTATTTTTAATGATGGTTCTTATACACATTTGCCCTCGGCTCATGGAACCTATTCAGCATTGGATATCTCACTTTACGACCTTCCTATTCTTGAAGAATTTTCTTGGTCTGTTCATGATGACCTTTGTGGAAGTGATCACTTTCCCACTGTCCTAAAAGCTGTTCATTCAGCTGATGACCCTCATTTCACAAGGTTTAATTTCAAGAAGGCAAACTGGCCCGAGTTTGAAAAGCTATGTTCGCAAAAACTACAGTCTCCTTCGCTGATGTTTCAGCTCCCATACAGCTATTCTCAGATATGTTGATAGTAATTGCCAACCAAACCATTCCCACATCTTCAGGAGTTGCACATATTAAGAAACCTTGGTTTAATGAGGACTGTAAAGAAGCAAGAAAATGTAGGAAGAAAGCTGAACGATATTTCCGCCGACATCCTAATCCTGAAAATTTGAAAGATCTCAAAGTTACAAGAGCTGAAGCTCGTAGAACCATGAAACAGAATAAACGTGATTCTTGGAGAAATTATGTTTCTAAGATAAATACTCATACTCCTATAACAAAAGTTTGGAATATGATCCAAAGAACAAAAGGTAAAAGCTCCAAGTCCAGCGTTCATCATCTCAACGATGGAAATCAGGTGATTACTGACAGAGTAGAAATTGCAAATAAATTAGGAGAAACAATTGCCAAAAACTCTCCATCAGAAAATTATGTACCTAAATTTCAAAGTTTCCAATAAAGATAAATTAAATTCACCTCCGGTAACCATGAAGGCTATAACGCTTCGTTTACAGCAGAAGAACTTCATGCTTCTCTCCCGAAAGCTCATGATTCTGCTGCAGGCTCTGATAATATTCATTATCAGCTTTTGAAACATCTACCGGAATCATCTCTAGAAATCCTATTACGCATATTCAATAGACTTTGGTATAGAGAGGAATTCCCTCCGTCATGGCACAATGCCATAGTTATACCAGTACCAAAACCTGGTCGTGACCATACAGACCCTGGTAATTATCGTCCGATTTCATTGACTAGCTGTGTCTGCAAAACAATGGAACGCATGATAAATGATCGCCTTGTTTGGTACCTGGAAACTGAAAAGAAACTTACTGATATTCAAGCTGGTTTCCGAAAAAATAGAAGTACCATTGATCATTTAGTCAGATTAGATTCGTATGAAGAATGATTTTAAGAATGCTTTCGCCAAGAACGAACATGTGATTTCTGTCTTTTTTTATTTAGAAAAAGCCTACGATACTACATGGAAATACGGGATTCTTAAATATCTTCAAAAGATGGGATTAAAAGGTCGTTTACCCGTTTTTATTTCCAACTTCGTTTGGGTACAACTATGTCTGATCATTTTGATCAAAATCAGGGTGTCCCACAAGGCAGTATTTTGTCTACTACTCTGTTTAGTATCAAGATCAACAGCTTGGCTGCAGTTCTGAATAAATCAATTAATGGCTCACTTTTTGTAGACGATTTCAATATATCGTGTAGTGGGAAAAGTATACACAATATTGAGAGAACATTACAACTTTGTCTAAACAGAATTCAAAAATGGTGTTTGGAAAATGGTTTCAAATTTTCCAGAGCTGAGACAAATTGTATACACTTTTGCAGAAAATATTTCCAGCACAAACATCCAGAACTAAAATTAGACGGAACTGAAATCAAAGTAGTAAAAGAGGTCAAATTTCTAGGCATATTGTTTGATCAACGAGTAACATTCAAATCGTATATAAATTGCTTAAAAGCCAAATGCACGAAAGCTCTAGATTTGTTGAAAGTAGTTGCCAGTGATAAGTGGGGGGGGGGGAGATCAGCAAATTCTCCTTCATTTATATCGATCACTTGTTCGTTCCAAACTCGATTATGGTTCTATTGTTTACAATGGTGCAAGCAAGTCAAACTTGGCAAAGCTAGATCCTATTCTCCATCAAGGACTAAGGCTTTGCCTCGGTGCGTTCAGAACATCACCCAAAGAAAGCTTGTATGTGGAAGCGGATGAATTTCCTTTAGAACTTCGGAGAATTAAATTATCGCTCACAAAATTGCGTTTGAACCACTCAAATCCTGCATATAACTGTGGTTTCAAGCCTCAGTACGCAGATTCTATTCAAAGAAACCCTCGATTATTCCACCTCTTGGAATCCGTATGAAACCACACCTTGTAGCAGCTGGTATTAAAGTTAGTCAAATTTTACCTAACGAGCTCTTGCCAACTCCACCATGGCAGTTAGCCACGCCAGAAGTAGATATTTCACTGACTAAATATAAAAAGGCCGACACGAGCCAGCTCGTGTATACACAAGAATTTGGTCTACTGAGAGAGAAATACAGATCACATCAGGCTATTTATACAGATGGTTCTAAAGATGGTGAGAGAGTAGCATGTGCTACTATCTTTAGTTCCAAAACTAAAACGTATCGTCTGCCAGGTAAAAGTTCCATTTTTACTGCAGAAGCAAAAGCTCTATTGTCAGCTTTAGAAGGTATTGGATGCACTAGAAGGAAAAAATATGTCATATTCTCAGATTCACTATCATGCCTTAAAGCAATTAAAAGTGGAAATTCAACTCATCCCACCATCTTCAAAATTCTACAATTATATGACACCAGATTTGATCAACAGATAGATATTGTGTTTTGTTGGTGCCTAGTCACGTTGACATCAAAGGCAACACTGAAGCTGATAGATTGGCTGAGGCAGCTCTAGATGAAGAAGTTGATCCTGTTGGAATCCCATACAGCGATTTCAGACCATCTGTCTGCGCTTATGTTAGAAAGCTGTTTCAATCTTTATGGGATACTATGGATAATAACAAACTTCACGAGTTCAAACAAACGATTGGTTATACTCATCTGAACAGTCATAAGCGTTTCGACCAGGCCATGATTAGACGATGTAGGATCGGTCACACGCGATTAACTCATGAATATTTACTAAAACAGGAGCCGATTCCAAGATGTATACCTTGCCATGAAGATCTCACGGTGAAACATATTCTCATAGACTGCATAGATTTTAAGATTGTAAGAGATACTTTTTATCGAGCAGCTACGCTGGAAGATCTTTTTAGCAGAGTGAAAGAGGATTGTATTTTAAATTATTTGAGAGAGATTGGTTTGTTGTACAAATTTTAATGTTTGTACCTGTTTTAACGCATTAGTTTACTTAGAATGTTGTTTGGCCGTCGCTATATATCTGAAATATTGCTGAATGCGACGTTAAATCTTAATTCTCTCTCTCTCTTATTGTTTGTCAAACGAAACCACATGTGTCTCTGTCCCAATTCCCATTTCAAAGGTTCATCCCCCAGCAGCATACATGTCAATTAACATTTCAATACACTGAATTAAAAATTATTCTTCAACCTATCAAATTACCTTGCCTCAGGATACCATTCTCAGCTTTTCAGTCCAAAAAATGAACGAGTGAAAATAGTTGAATAACGGTTTGATTTTGCAGAAGCACCAATTGATCTACCTGCTTGAGTCTGTAAACTTATTTAATAAAGCTGATAAATAATATACATATACTTTTTGTTTGAGAACATTGTACACCTTTTCTTTTCATTTATCCTAACAGTTTAGTGGCATCCAGATTGTGTGCTGTGACACTTGTATGCCAAAAAACCCCTTTGGAATATAATGCAGTTTCAAGTCCAGCTGGTATTTATCCTAGTACATGTATAATTACTGATTTATTATGGCAGGCCATTAGTATTTTACACAATCTTCAAGTCTGCACATACACGATCAGATATCTTTTGATGAAAAATAATTTGCTTGTTAAAACCTGATATTCTAAAAACTTAAAAGAGTGTCTACATTCCACATGTAGGCCTACATATTGAGATTTTTGACTGATAGCATGGATAGAACCTTTCCCAATTAATTTTAAGCCCATACCACTGGGCATTTATTTGCCATACGATCACATTTCACATGCTTTGTTCAACCCCCATGCTCTGCAACCAAACAGACACTATCACTATATGAAAGAAGCAGATCATGATATACATTTCAGGTTTTACCGATGCAAAATGACTTGAACAGAAGACAATTAGACAAAAAGAAAATCAATAAATATATCAATAAACTATCCTGTTCTAGATTATAATATCCTGGATTCTTATCAGGCTCATGCCACTAACATGAACATCATTGAACTCCAATCCAACCAGTGGTCAAGGTCCATCATTGTTCTTCAGGATTCATATTATTGATCACCCATAGATTGGATTAAGTACTCATTCATACTTTTGCAAATTCTTGTAACATGGTCAGGTCCCAGTTCTATTAATTACACGTATGAAAGGTGTGAACTGGTATAATGGATTTCATGTTCTTGTGTATGACGAAAGAATGAAATATAATGAAGGCCATAAACATGTTCAATGAAGTGAGTTTTGATGTTAAATATGTATACAATTGATTCCAACCTGCAGGTCATGGATTCAGCACTTCTGATATCAGATGCAACAATACTGTTACACAATGGATGTACTGGATGAAATTGAAAAAACAATACAGACTATCGATTGGTTCAGCTGTGTCAGAAATGTGTGGAATGACAGATGTGGTGAAAATCAGAGCCAGTGATTGGATATCAGCTGATTCCTCAGGAAATAAACATTACACATGTAATGACCACTTGCAGCGTGATATGTGTCAATCGGTCAGACAGTTGCAAGGATGCCCAATTTTAACTTAAAACAACCATGCCGGACTTCATTCCTTCACTCAGAATAATTGGATCTAACTTTTACAAAACCTGCAGCTCCCAATAGCTCCTGGATCTAGAACACATAAATGAAGGGACCCAGTTTATCGGTGCTATGGCAAAAATATCATGTAGAATGGGATTGTGTGGATAATATCAGATCCATGAAAGTTGAAGTCCTGCAGCATGCTCCACAAAAATCATCAAAGGTCATAACACTTTCTGGTCTGAACCAGTGTGGATCTATACTTTTTTTTACAGAATTATCTCCCTTTACCAGGTGAGGACTTGAATGTGTCTAACACTTTCTGGTCTGCACCAGTGTGGATCTATACTTTTTTTACACCCTTGACCAGGTGAGGACTTGAATGTGTCTAAAATGATTTAGCTTCTAGAAACAAAGATTTCATTTCCTGAGTAGAGGTAAAAACCGAACATATTTTGATTATTTTATTCAAATTATAATTCCACTTTTGATATATGTACATGTATAAAATACATACAGAATGAACTGCATACAGGCATAATCTGTTCTCCTCAGCAATATTTAACATGGTGTTAAATAGAAATATTTTAATATCACATTAGGTGACCTTTCTGAAGGGGCCTAATGTCTCAAGCAGTATTCCGGGTTTTCCATCAATATACTCTATTCCATACCCCAATATTTCACGGGGAATGTGACTTCCACATCCTGGCTGGACATGTTAGTGGGGAACCCTCAATCCCAGTTAATTACCGTTGATCCAACAAATGCAAAATTGAGCTTGGCATCCGGCCCTATGTTATTCACTGATGTATTCCCCTACGGACCCTGTTGCCTCGACGGAGGTCTTTGCGCTCATCCAGCGCTTGTTAGTGAATGTTCGTGAGTTAATCGTGTATGGCCAATTCTACGTCGCCTGATCATGACTTGATCGAAACGTTTCTGGCTACTCAGATGAATATATACAGTTTTTTTTAAACTCATGAATTTTGTTATCTACAGAATCCGATAAAGACTGAAACAGCTTTCCCACATAAGCACAGATGTTCAAGCTGGTGGGCTGAGTTGAAATTTCACTGTCAATCGCTTGATGGCCTTATATCAATTTTATAATACCGATTTCTACTGAATGTAGGATC
This sequence comes from Hanleya hanleyi, assembly GCA_036873755.1. Lineage (NCBI taxonomy): Eukaryota > Metazoa > Mollusca > Polyplacophora > Lepidopleurida > Hanleyidae > Hanleya > Hanleya hanleyi. Next base: position 166,450 of record JAVTVY010042005.1, on the reverse strand, counting down.
TGCCAGTTCAACCGGCAAAATCTTTTAGCTGCCGGTTGAACTCCCCCAATGTGGAGAATGTCGCGATAGTGATTTCATTGGCTGAAGAATTTAAATATGGCGGAGATTTTGTCTTTTCGTCCAGGAAAGCTGTGAGAATGCTCGAATAAACTCACCACGCAAAGTTTGGAATGGATTCCAAGTTGGAGATGTAACTTCAAAAGGTGGGTTTCATCATTTTGAGTGGAGACAATGGCGCATAAAGTACGTTTATGAGTGCCGGACAAGTCGATTTTGCCAGTTAAACGGGCAGACCCTCCCTTCAATAGAAATCTGTATTATAAAATATCTTGTACACTGCAAATACTAAAATGGGTGAAACACGTCTAAATAAAAACACCAAATAGACTCACTTTATCAACGTGTTTAGCGTTTTCTTTTAAACGTGTGTAGCGTTTTCTTTTAAACACTAGTGTTTTCTGATAAACGTCACTGCATGTTTTACCAAAATCACCAAAGGAAAACGCCAGCGTTTAAAAATAAACACGTTTGATGTTTTATATAAAACATGCAACCCGTTTTATTTTAAACACTAGCGTTTTTTAGCAAAAACACTACCGTCTTAATAAAAACACGTAAGTCAGTTTTCAAGTAAACGGCAACGTGTTTAATCGTAGGCTCATTCACTAAACAATTGAAACTACTTCAAAACCACGAAAACTGGCTTTATAGCCATTCAGAGTTTTTCCCATTCACTGTCTGCACTGACGACAACGTTGGTAAACTTCGAAGAAGTTGGACCATCAAATTGTTCACGAATCACATATTTTTGAACTATACCCATTATTTGTGAATAAATACGGGGATAGTCCAGATCCGTGATATAATATACCATTGCCAGGTATAGAACTGCCTCCAGCAGACTGTCAGTGCGACAAAAAATTGCCTTCTCGTCTCCGACAATCACTGCCTCCATCAGGGTGTTCTCGGGGGTGAAAAATATGATCAATCGTGGGGCACTCAAGGCAGTTGTCTTGCATCCGTTCAATATCTTGTCTTCGGAGACATCCTACAATAAAGAGAGGAGGTCAGCATCAATGAAAACATTCAAAATAAGATATTCTTGCAAGCTTTAAACAGACGTTTGTGTGAATCAGGACATATTGCAGTAACTCAGTCAGCTAGATATTCCAGTTGTGCTAAGACACATTCTTCGCTCCCCCCACCCTTCCTTCACACATATCCTCGCCACCACCATTTATTAATTTTCAACGATTGCCTGTTAAAATCCGTCTAAAATACACAGTAACCATCAGACAAAATCCCCTATCTCGTGTAAGGTTACATCTTCCCAGGTTTATCTCAGTTTGAACCCCAGTACCATTTTAACCTTGAAATCTTTATCACGTTCCAGAAAATAATGTACAGGCATATAAATTGTACAATCGTTTCAATTTACCTTCTTCACTGTTATAATTGATTCAGTCTTCTTCCCTTTTCCCTTGTCGTAAGCGGTCAACTTCTCCAAGGTCCTGACCAACCACAGCTCCTTTTCTGCGTTAGTACCCTGAAAGAGGGGATGAACACCATTGTTCAATCAATGTCAATTCTCATTCTGGTTTAAGTAACTACTTCAAATTATCAAAACTGTCTATCAAATTTTCACTGAATTTTGCCTTTGGTCTTATAGTGGTGACACTGCATACAATCTATCATTCTAAATAGTATAGTGTGAACTCCTAGCCTTTGCGCTGGCAAGAATGTGTTATTCATGATAGATGATGAACGGGCATAACCCAATAATCATTGAAGGGCCTGGAAAGTCTTAAAAACGTTCAAAAGTCATCTACTATAGGAACGGGACTATGGTAAATAAATTCGTTGTTTGCGTGACCATGATGTCACTACATTGTGTGTTCTTCAACTGCCAACAACAAATAATTTATAAATAAAAGAAACAGGAGCTCTTACCTGGAGATCTCCTTTCTTTGCTGATTTGGCAACCAGTCGGAACAACTTCGTCAACTGCATCTTCTCCTCTTCAAGGTCAGTCGTCTTCTTTATCAAGCGGTATTCATAAATCACCTGGAAAACACACGAATGAGCCATAGTGTTTACACATATTGAATATAGCAAATCTTAGCATATGCATAAACGTACAATTTGTAAAATTGTCTGAAACATTTGTATTTCGCACTTTCAATTATATTAAGAGAATTATTAAGAACATTAATAAAGGAAGAGGAAAATTCTAATTCGTGATACCATTCATACGATAAGGGAAGTGCTTACATGATCCATGTCCTCGAAGCATGGGAATTCTGTGATGAGTGGTGCCCAGGTTTGTGTAGGTAGCTTGGTTATCCACTGCCTCCGGTTCACGAACGATTCCCTTAACAGGACCTGAATATGTGTCGAGTTTGGGGATAGCTTGTCTGTTTCAGCCTTGATTTCCAGGACATGCCTGTCATAATCTTCTTCAGATATGGGCTCGAGTAGGTTTTGGTTGTTGTGGTTCCTGTGAGAGATGCCACTGAATTTGGGTAGGCCTAGTTTGGGCGAAGTCCGTCCTCCAGGTGGAGCGCTCTTTCTCAGGTTTTTGAACCTCATGTTCCGAATTTTTTGGCTCAGTTTCGCACAAAACACGGTCTGTGATAAAATAACAAAATAGTGAGTAGTCGAACCACCCAGACATGCAGATTTCTGCAGAATTTGAACAAAGTTGAATGTGGTATATAGGCTGAACATGAAATGCAATCTATCATGGACAAGTAGATATTGTGTCATTGTTTGTACAACTTTGAACATATCAGCTGTACAATGCTGATCAACTTGCTATTGTAAGCCTTGTAAATCCTCTCGATGTGTAGTATGTATAGAGCTGAACTGAAATTCATTGTAACATTCTTTTAGTGTGGACAAATCTTTGTTTCACTTAGACAATGCAAATATGGTGTATAATATCCACCACACATGACCAAGTCATTCATACTAAATATTATAAATAGTATTTACCCACGGTTCAGCTCCTTTGGGAAACTTGATACAAGGGTACCTCTGGTACAGTTGCTTCCCGACCTCTTGATATTGCATGGGAGACGATATTGGAAACTGATTCGAATAGAAGTGAGCACATTCACAGATCAGATTGCTGAAGCAGGCCAATATCTTGCCGTTCTTTAGGCAGTCCTGTACATAGTCGGATAGGTGAGGGAGGGGTACGGTAAACTGGACTGTAATAGAAATTAAATTTGTAGAACATAACTGCATATATACCTACAGTGATAACAGAATTTGTATGCTGAAAAGGAAAGGTCTGCTCTTTATTGTACAGAATGCTATCATTTCACCTCTTGTGTAAACTGGTTACTAGTACATTTTTGATCCTGTGAAAAGGTTGTTCAAGAGCTTTCACCACTGGACGAAAATAAGTCATTTCATTCCCTGAACTGTACTACGAGGCAAACTAGTGACCTACATTATGCTACAAATCTTATATTTATAATGTATGAAGAACTAACCTGCACTTTGAGATTGTGCGTTTCCAGAAGCCCCCGGGGTTGGTTCCGCAATGGACGAGCTTGTTGGGTATGGCACAGGAACAATGTCCATGGTGTCAGGGTAGGAATTGGTTGCTGTCATGGTAGTGGTTTGGCCAAGGTCATCCAAGTTGCTGGTGTTGGGGACTGGGCTGGTGAAAGGAGTTGAACAATCCGGTGACGATCAGACATCATCCTCAGACAGCAGCATGAGAAGCTCCCCCTTCATCTCCAGTAATATGCTGTCGTCATCCACATCACACCCGTCTTTCTCCATAACAACATACCTCAGTGGTGACACGGAATTCAACACTGCCGAACCTTGGGGGAAAAATAAGTATTCATATGAAAACAGCTGATAAGAATGGAAGCACTGGTTGATTTAACTCCTATTCATGGATTCAATAAATCATGTTAATATTATATGTTACACAACATCCGGATCATGAGTAGATAGACCAGTGAGCTGCAAATTTGACGAATCATTCGTCAAAACGGAATATGGTGGTAAGGATACAACGGTAGTCGATATAGATAACAACTCAATAAGAGAACAATTTTGGCAAAGAAATGACAAAGTATTTGTCTAAATTTTAAGCAAAATATTTAAACAAAATCAATACAGAAATCAAACAATCAATGTATGTAGATATTACCTTTGGTAAGCAGTCCTTGGATAGTTTCTGCTGACGTCAGCTTCCTTTTCTCCTTTCTGCATCGCAGATTTTAAACACTGGTACTGCCATTCCCCTTTATCATCTAGCCAAGCCAAGAGTATCAAGAAGGTCAGAGTATATCACTTGACCACACATCATTGAAATTAATATTGTTTCAGAAGTTTCAGCACTTGCTATACAAATAAATCATAACTTTCTGTAAAAACTACCAACAGGCGTTCAATGACCTATTTGCCATTTTTTCCACATACTGTCATTTTTCTTCTATGATCATACTCTTCAGCACAATGGTTCCACAAAAGGTGAATTTCGTAACATCAGATATTTTTGTCCAGAAAAGACATAAACGCTTTCCGGCCAGTTGAATTTCAAGTCAGAAAATTTGACAATCCGAAGATCTTGCGTCTCTCTCACAGCATAAGAGTTTATATGCTCATTGAACATTTGAATTTGCAGATTTGCGACTATGAAGTATTTCACATACTCTACAACAATGACATGTTTCACAACCCCAATAACTGGGGTAGGAGGCAGGTAATCTAAATCTAAGAACAAAACAGTATCTTTGGTGTAAGTATGTCCATGAATGTCTACTCTGGGAACAATGTATACGCTATCCTGTTCGAAGGGGAGTTCTAACTCAGGAAAAGCCTGTGACATACGAATCTCTTCACCTTCTGATACTCGGTCACCATCATATAGGAAATTTTCTGCAAACCTGCCATTATGGCCAAGTTGTTTGTAGCACATCCATAACTGATGCTTCTGTGAGACACTCAGCGGTAAATTTTTAAAATTTGTCCACTTAACTTTCTTGAAGAAACCATGCGTCCCTTCAAAACGCATACACCACTGATTTCTAAGTGGGCCAAAGTTCAAGAGTTGTCGAGGAAAATGTGTCAAATAGTGCATTTTAGGCACAAATGATGCTTTAGGGTAACATCTGTTGAAGTTTGAAAGATAAATGAAAATTATCTGTTCAAGGTCAACGGCAGTCGACGCACTAACATAGGGACTTGTGGATAGTAGCACGATTTGCAAAAGATAGAGAAAATTCACCCAATGATCATCTCCCTCTGGCATCTTATTACCAATGATGAACGGTAATATACACAGCAGAGTGTAGGTCTCGATTGCTGTTTCTTTAAGCTTCCCGCCAGGTTTCAATACTTTTGCGTCAATGGTTTGTGGCTTGTTTTTGCGATCTTTTGGTGTATAGCTGAAAGACTTCAGCTGGGTATTGAACCATTTCAGGTTAAAGAATTGCTTGGTAGTGATGCAGTAGAAAAGCAAGAGACGTATTTCATTTGCGACAATGCCTTCCAACAGGATATGCATCGGGTCTTGTACAAGACATAATGGAATCTCAACCCCTGTTATGTCACTTAAAATACTGGTACTGTTGATTCCCCATAGTTTGCTCCAATAGGTTTTGGCTTCTGGAGATAACTCACGCAATGTATCACATCTTATTTTATGGGTATCTGTTGACCGCATAATGTTGTCATCTTGGTGATATAATGTCTTAACCCGCTCAGGTGGTGCATCACATGACCTGCAACACTTGTAGGCAAAGGAAACTCCCTCTTTGAAGCCGCCCAACCACCCCGCGGCTGGTGTGTCACATGGCGCCATTACAACAGTGGCTTCGATCAATTTCTGTGTATTGCCTACTGTAAACATCTTTCCACCACATGCTAGTGTATTAACAGATGACACAAAATCTTTCAACAATTTTCCAACCCCAAACTTTTTCAAATCCACAGATTTTGCAACTGCCAGCAGCTGTATGCACGACAACCGTGATCGAAACTTTGGTGGAATATTTCCCAACGTGTAATAGAACATACATAACTCATGTTTCTTAACATGGCTACCAAGAGGATTGACTACTTCGATCTCGTCCGTGTTTATGATGATCTGCAAGGCATTCACATTTCTCTGAAACAACAGATTTCCCTTGAAATATTCTCCGTCACAAATATCATACATGTACCCATTGCTAATCTGGTGGGTCTTTTTCACATGTTCTGCAACTTCAGGCATATGTAAGGGATGTAAAATCCAGTTTTCTAAACAACTTGAATCCGACTTTTACTAACTGTAGGTGTACTTCCTAAAACTATTCCAACAGGATGCACCATGTGGCAAAAAGAAGAATAAAATTTTTGCCTTAAGAAGTCAGTCTTAAAATGTGGAAACATGTTTTCTGGCAATACCTCCCCAATAACAGTTTCATCAATGCCCCGTTCCCTCAATGCAGTCTTTATTTGTGCTCTATACAGTGCTTGATGTTCGTCGATCAAAAATGATGCAGACGAAACAACTGAATCGATAGCTACCTTAGACAAATTATGCTGTCCTTCAAGCTTCAATAAAAAATGCAGCATTGAAGAACCCTCTCTGTGTTTCGTAAGCAAAATCGCAATCATTGTCGTCATCCAAGATAACTTCATCAATGTCATCAGATACCCCAGACTGTTCAGAAGCTCTGTGATCATGAACTATTTCATTTTCTCTTTCATACAAAATTTGAACATTGTCCAAATCGCTATGTTTGCGTCGGCAATGAAGCTTGAAAGCATTCCAGCTCTTGGTACTGTAATTGCATTCACCCACAGAACAATATACAATAAAATTTGGATCATTGCTGTGCATGCGGACAATATGTTTGCAATATTCTGTATAGTTTTTACATGCAAAATAGCACATTGAACAGTGAAAGTCACCCATACCCTTTACTTTAGGCTTAATCCGTTAATGCCCTTTCAGTTAATGTGCATCTAGAGTGTAGGCCTATTTTATACTACGATAGAGTAATAATAAAATTAAATATATAGCTAATTTCCAGAAGTATCCTTGTAGTACCAAATACTTGTTTGTTTCAGCAAGTGTAGGCTGGCTGTTCCATTAACTTTGACCCCAATACATTGGTACTGTAACCTACACTGCGAAGTTTAATTACCCTGCAATGCACCCAATAGAGGTCAACAGATGGTGAACTCTAGTCTCGAGCCTAGGACAGGGGGCCGATATTAGATGAAGCTCAAACTATCATGGGCTATCAAATTGTAGCTTCGTTAGCTTAAAATGGACACAAGAGAGTTGGCATATCTGTATAGCAAATGCTTAAAAGTTTCTAAAACTCAAAACCTCAAATAATATGGCAAACGGTTTACGGAACACTTACGGATCCAAATCAGCAGCAAGCTTTTCGATTTCGGCGGCAGGAAGTGAGAAGGCGACCACGTGATGGAAAACTCGAGACGATTGTGAGATCTCACGAGAGTTCCTCGACCAGCAATAAACGTTGGCGTTTTACGCATCCGTCGAATCAAAAACGCACGAGTTTACGCAGTGTTTAACCGATATATTGAGACTCAAAAAATTGCAAACCGTTATGAATATGCAAGTAAAGCAGGTCAATTAAACGTTCCAGTGAAAATAACAAATACATTCCATGGTTTACCTTCAGGGACGCAAGATTGAAGGTTATAGTAAATCACGTCAAATACATGTACGGGCAATCCAATGAAGAAAAGTAGAAAGAACCGCACAAAGTAATTTTCATTACATTTTCGTCATAAATTATTACTTTATTTTAAATTGAACAAAATACTACAGGAGTACTGTCGATATGGCTGCATGTAGGCTATAGTGTGGCATGGATAAACATGTTAAGTGTTTATATTTAATTACACTAGTGTTTATAAGAAGTACGCTGGTGTTTATAATAATTACGCTGGTGTTTTTGAGAAAACACCGGGGTGTTTTAAATAAAACACTAACGCCTTGATAAAAACGCGTAACATGTCATTTAGTTTTGCAGTGTAGGTGCTGCGTGTCGGACTAACCTTATATGTAATAATGTTATTTGGTAGAATACATGGGGTGTGGTAGAATAATGTAAGAGATGATTTTTATCGAGCGACTACTTTGGAAGATCTTTTTAGTCGGGTGAGAGAGGATTTGCATCTTGGGTTATTTGAGAGAAATCGGGCTGTTACATAAGTTTTAATATGTGTATGTTTTAATGCATTGGATTACTAAGTTAGTGACTTGAGTACTTAGAATTTTGTTTGGTCGTCGCTATATAGCTGAAATATTGCTGAACGCGACATTAAACCTTAACTCTCTCTCTCTCTCACAATTGTATTTGTAATCTGTACATCTATCTCCTAAATTGATGAGATATATTTATTAGAATTTGTTATACTGTAGAAATATTATAGAATTGTTTCATTGATTGCATACATCAAACTTGAAGGATACCATGGCTCTCTTGGAAGACAAATTATATTACGTTAATTATTGAAAGGCGCGAAAATATTTATTAATAGGCCGACCTTAGGATCGGGCATATTGGCAAGAAATCCAGACAACAACAACAACAATCCAGACATACTGACGAAGCCACCTTTTCCCTCAATGTGGGCCGAGCCTGTCGTTCGAAGCGTCGTCAACGTACACGTCATCAAATGGTCGTGGAAATATTTCTCATCACGATCAAACGAGAAAAACAAAATTTTCATCCACCTTGATAAATTGCAGCTTATGTAAGAATTATTCGATTTTCGTGGTGAAAAATGAGTTTGTATTAAGCTAAGTAGTGCATATTCCAGCATGATGATTCCAGGTGAAATGATATAACGAATAAGGTAGGATAAGATGCTCTAATATTAACGATTCCATTCCAGGGAAGCGAATCTCCGGGCAGTGAAACATAATTTCCGGGCATTTGAATTTCGTTCTCTCTCGTTTCAAGCGACGTTTTGTCTACTCTCTTAAATAATTAGATTGAGATTTCCAATCTTGCGAGCGATTGAAGATATTTCCAATCTAATAGATTGACTTTAGATTAATAGTCCATCCATGTAGATTGGAAAAATAATTCCCGCCCAAGTGCATCAAGCCACATTTCCACTCTTTAACTAGATTGACTCTACATCTCGTTATCAACCAATCAGACGCCAAGAAAGTGACGCGGTTGTGAGTCACGTGTCACGAGCTCACAGCGTGAGGTTTGCGTGAACTCCATGATGGCGGAGTGGATGCAGGAGTCGGAGCTGCGAGTCTTCTTGGGAAACAATGGTTTTCATGAGGAAGGTGTCATCACCTTATTAGAAGGTACGTATAATATCGTAAACGTGTCAGTTATAATTAGGGGAGTAGTAAAGTATAGGCGCCCGATATCGTCACATCAAGTTGCACCACACTGACCAGGTAATGATAAAAAATAAAAACCGCGGCCTCATGCAGGCTGCATCAGTTACAGGATACTTGACAGCCTCCATTTAACACCAAACGGACTTTGTTACCGTATTATATTTCAAAAGAAATGACGGCCTACATGATTTAATATGTTGTACTGTTTTTTAAGATTATGAATTGGTGGAAATAATGGCCAACATTCGTATTTGGACATTTCGAAAAGTTTGCCATTTTCAACTCCGTGTACCGCCACGGGGGTCTCATTTTGAAACACAGGGCGTCCTGAACAACCAATTTGAACTGAGAAACAAATTTGACCCAACTCATGAACTGCATGACCATAGCTAGACTGGATGAGTCTCTATTTCATATGTACTATTATTAATAATAAAATGATCTTTAATAAATAGATTAATAAATAGAATGAGAAAAAAAAGAGAAGAAAAAAAATGAAAAAAATATTTTTAAAATAGAGACTGGACGATTTGATGGGTTCGTCGTGTAAAGATTCTGGAGGCGTGGTTATGCAGGAGTCAAGTGAACCCCCCCCCCACCTCGGGGGTTTAGTGGGGACTTAGCAAATGAGAGTTGTTAAAATGCTCCAATGCCCTACCCCCTGGAGCAAAACATTGAAGTGAATCCCCACCTAAACCTCAACCAAATACAATTTATGTCCCTATGCAGGAGTCCAGTGAAACCCCCACCCCCCCCACCCCCCCCAACCTCGGGGTGTAGTGGGGACTTAGCAAATGGGACTTGTTAAAATGCTTCAATGCCCTACCCCCTGGGGCAAAACATTGAAGTGAATCCCCACCTAAACCTCAACCAAATACAATTTATGTCTCGTCCCTAGGTAGAAGAAGTCTTAACTGAATCCCAAGATAAACAGGACTGAAAATGTGTGAAAGCCCCACTCCCTGGGGCGTAAACATGTTGTGAATCCCCAGGTAATCCCCCACTAAACCAGACCCTTGCCCGAGGTTGGGGGGGGGGGGGTTCATTTGACTCCAGCACTAGGTAGAAGAAGTCTTAACAGAATCCCAAGATAAACAGGACTGAAAATGTGTGAAAACCCCACTCCCTGGGGTGTAAACATGTTGTGAATCCCCAGGTAATCCACCACTAAACCGGACCCTTGCCCGAGGTGGGGGGGGGGATTTTGTTTGACTCCAGCATTAGTCTGGACGATTGACATGTTTTTACCTTCGGTCGCAATATTTGTATCAATTTCATTCTAACGGCATATTGTGACGTCTCGGCAGTAACGTCATTCCCATTGTTTAGGTCATGGTAGTAACGTCATTCTCATTGTTGACGTCACATGAACGCATTGCTTCCAGCGTGCGTATATGAACGAACCAATCAAATCCTTTGAGTTGGGGGCGGGGTCAGAATACAGAGTTTTCATTGGTGACAAAAAATGCACAGCATGTGCATTTTTTCTTGTAAAGTTAGCTCCCTTGCCACGTTCCGTCCAGTCCCTGTTTCAAGCATTTCTTAATAGGCAGAGTTACTTCCTCTTGTTTCCTGTTTAAAATACATTATGAAACAGGGGCTGGATCCAGTCTAGACCATAGCCCATCGAATAACAATGGAGTGGTGGATTTTTATATAATTTTCTTCTATTTTCAATAATCTTAAGACAGTTAACAACAGGTCAGGGAAAAGGACTAACTGGGATATATATTCCAATTGGGATAAAACATCCCACTGGGTATTTTTTTTATACTTCCATATTTTCAAGCTGGCATATTCTCCTAGTTATTCTGTTTGTTTAAAAACATACAACTGTGGTGATTGATGGGAGGTCTACTGCAGCAACAACACGGAAAAAATAATGCACGTAATTTCAATATCAGAGAGAATAACTTCGGCAAGAAAAAGTAAGCAAAATTATTTTGTGAAGTAAATTCCATCTTGGTTTTGTACTTTGGATCACAGGGCTAAGTAGCACTGTTTTGTCAGAGATTTGTTTGAAAATTTTAATTTTTTTTTTAACATCTTGGAGACACTAAATTATTATATAGCTTACTATAATACTCATACATGGTCATAGATCGTAGGAATTCTCAACAATGGATATATACCTGTACCTTGCCAGAAAATTTGACAGAAAATATCTCGTGAATTCGTCTGATTTCTCAAGGAATCGGATGCAACTTCCAGGTATTTGAACATATTGCAAATGTCTGCCAAAACTGCACGATTTTCTCACTGATCTCTTCTCGGATTATAGTTTTATTTCGTTATATTTTTCATTCAATACGAAAATGCTTTATATTTAATCGGATAGATAGCAATCTTATCTTTCGATATATGTATGATTTACGTGATATTTCTTCCTGAATAGACCAGGAAAATAAGAATTCCAACGGCAGTGTATACGGCCGACTTCATTTTGGACATTTTCGTGATATTATTTTTTATCTGCATTTTCAAACAACGATCTTGAAATAATTTCTCTGTTAGTCCAATCCAAATTTCAGAAATTGTTAAGTCAGAAAATAAGCTTCGTGAACATATAGGCCTTTAATTACATTTGACAATGCTTAGATATGAAAATTCTATTTTCCCACGACGGTTATGTTTTGCGCCATATGGCGTCCATGGGGTTGAGGAGGCCCATATATGTGACGCCAAATGGCGCTTACGGTACCGAATGAGTTAAAGCGCGAGCCCGTGTTTGCCAAGCATGGAAAATTACACTATATAGTATACCCTATACAACAGACCAGGTGAATAACATGGCCTCGAAAATGACGCTGAGAGAAAAAAAACACCTTATTTTATGTTTTGCGCCATATGGCGTCCATGGGGTTGAGGAGGCCCATATCTGTGACGCCAAATGGCGCTTACGGTACCGAATGAGTTAAAGCGCGAGCCCGTGTTTGCCAAGCATGGAAAATTACACTATATAGTATACCCTATACAACAGACCAGGTGAATAACATGGCCTCGAAAATGACGCTGAGAGAAAAAAACACCTTATTTTAGATCGGTCTAGCGATCGAACCAGCGCACGAAATGTGCCAAAGTTGTATGCCATTGAACGAGGACATCCTATAGCTTATGTCGATGTGTCATCCCAACAACTGTTACTAATTATCACAAGATCATGGCCAGAAATTGTCAGAGTAAACCGCACTGAACAGGCAGTTTTGGCCAGTCATCTCTTCAATCACCGCATAAATTGGTCTGTTTTTTTAAGCAGGGTGTCCATACATAACGTACCTGTGCTGACATTACTTCATGACATCGCCCTATGGTAAATCCATGCGTTTTTTCTTGTATTCTAGCGGCACAGGAAGTGAAAGTATCACCTCTCATATCCCAGAATGCAGTGCGTTTAACATGGGGTTGTTGTTGTAAATTTGTAACTGCGAAAAGGAGTATACAAGAAAAAAACCGCATGGATTTACCATAGGGCGATTTTATTTACTCCGTAACGAGTGCAACACTGACATGATCCGGGTAGACCGGTCACATTCAGAGACGGCACCATCTTCATGTTTTGACGACTTCACGGAGGAAACCCTGCCAGCCGATGTAATACATTTGCAGACGATGTCCCCAACAGTATCGCTACCGCTCGTTACATTGCTGAAAAGATCTATAGTCTTGACTTCCGCCCCTTTCTTTACGACGACAGTCACAGATGTAAAAACTGTCCGCTATTTCCGCCATTTTGTGACAGCGCGCCACAACAACTTTGCAGAATTATCTCCCTTGAAAGGTCCAAGATGGATGCGCGATGTCTACAGATACCTCGTGTCTAAAGTTTCACTCTTCGACAGTATATATTTTTGTATACCTCAGCCTTCCCACTGAGTCATCTTGTCGAGAATTGTGATTTTTTTTTGTCGGAGGATATAAAAATAAAGTCAGTAGCAGATTTGGTCGCGGAAACACGTTCGTGTGAGACCTGATCGCATTATTTACTTCAACTGTCAATCCAATGACCGCACTAAGCGACCCGCTCTCTGAAGGCTGACCAAGGGGAGAGTAATCCGGATTGCCAACTACCGGGAACCGTCCATTGAAGTGTAATCGAAAACAAAAACAGGTGGCTCCTGAATTACCGATGTCAACTCGTAAAACTGTACGATACTGTTACTGTACTTACAGAAGTAAAGCTGTTTTGTAAACGAAACCACCGATCACCGAAGGACTTTGCTTTTCCAGCGAAATTTCCAAAGCAATTAATAAAGAGAGAGAAAACGCAAACACATGATCGGTTTTATTCTTAGGGTCACGTAGGCCACTTGAGGCTTCACGGCGTCTGTGTTGTGACCGTGTACTTTGTGGAACTTTGTAGGGCATGTAGGCAAATTAAAGGGCATGCCGCCATCAAATTCGAAGCCTGATCTAGCATGTGTATTTATTAAAAAAATCAAGTTCATGCTAAACAACCAATCAAGTGACAATGGCCTTTGCGCGACAAAGGTGCGCAAAAAAATTGAGTTTATTTAATTTCAAAAATTGAGTTCGATAAAGGAAAAGTGTCAAACCCCTTGCATTTTCTCAAAGTCCGCTTGCCTATCTTTCTCAAATCCGCAATTTCGTGAATTTATATAACCATGTGCTCTCTGTGATGGATCACTGCAAACGACGTTTTTGGAGACATTTGAAAAGTTGTTGACCCGAGCTAAAGAAAACTGACAGCAGTGTAAGGCCGTTAAGTAATTCTTAGTTTCTCGTAATCTTGCTTTTGAAAATAGACATGCTGAGTGCGATAATTATTATCTAGTGAGAAAAGAAGTACTAAAACAAAACTTGGGATGCAAAATTTGAAAATATAAAACGTTTTATTGAACTAGATTTATCAATCAAAACCTCTGCTAGAGAAACAGTGACCTGTTAATTAAATGAATAATGCATCAAACACCATTAAAAAGAAATCACAGATCAGAATCCATAGACCTGACTCTTGACATATAAAATACAGTATGTGAGGTGTCAGATATGAAGCTAATTTAGAACTGGTTTGCATCAGATTGGTACTGGCTAACAATATTAAATCAGCTGCAAGGTGAGAAATAGAAAATAAATTCAGGTTGCCCCTACATCGAATTTCAGGTTGCCGGACTTTCAAGTTTCCCGAAAATATACTGGGATTTTTTAAAACAAATTCTTTATGGATAACGACTGATCATGAAATGACTCTGTGACCCAAATACTGCGCAGTATTCAGAAATTGTAATACAGTAATTCTCCTAATAATTCAATCACCGGAAGTGCAGCAAAACTGGCATAAATCTGGCAATACTCTCCATGGCACAAGCTACAAATTGTCGCATATTGTCAATGACTTTTCTTCAATTTGAATGAAGATTGAGAATGTTACTTTTTCTCTGTGTTTGAATAACAGAGTTGAAAAGTGAACTTCCTGTGATTGAATTATTAGGGGAATTACCGTAATATCAGTAAAATTTTATTTAACACTGAACAATAAGTATTGTTTGTTTTCATTTATGTATGTAGAATTTATTCAAGATGAGGAACAGTGACTGCAGTTTACTAACCAAGTTGTTCAAAATCAAATCTCAGCCAATTTCAATCAGGGCTTGCTTTTCCACGAGAATCCAGGTATCTGATTCCCGTCGGCACTCCCACAAAATAATTCACAGGAATCCCAACAGATTCCCGTAAAAATTATTTGAATATGTTTTGAATGACCGCTTTAGATTCCCGTCATGTTGTATTACGAAAATCTGTTTCATTCCCGTACGGTGTAGATTTCAACAAAAAGCAAGGCCTGTCAACCGCCCCTCCAACTGGGCAAAAATGTCCTCGCGCAGTTCTTTTACCCGCCTCGTGCTCTTTTGACTTTCTCACAGCCGTGCCCGTGTTCACAACTGGTTCACCGTCACATTTCTCAGTAAATCAAAAATTGAATAGACTCCAGGGCATAATCTACCATTGTTCCAGGGGCCGATAATCGGCCCCGTTCCCAAAGGATCTTTTCCCCAATTTTCTGGAAGAAATTTCCCCAAAAATAAAAAATCCCAAAATATTCTACCATTTTGAAAATTCACATGAACGTTGGCGGTTATTCCTCGTCATATTTGTATGTAATTGGCATATGAAAGTTCCAAACTTCTTTATTATCAAACTACGGAAGCGCAAGGTCCGATGAGAATTTCTAAAGTTTTCACAACATGCGGGCAGCGAAGATCGCTTCTTTCGGTAGTTCTCGGAGGTCTTCGTTCTCCGTCCGGGAAGTCCCGAGCATGATCGCTAAACTTCCGGTCTAGCGAAGCGAAAGCGTGGTCTGACATCTTTGGCCACATCTATTCCACCGTATTCCAGGGGGAAAATGGGCTTGCGAAGGTTTCTCGTACGTATTAATTGTCGCATTCATTTGGCAGAAAATAATATTAATTAACAATGGTGTAAAAATGGTCAATCATTGTGTAATCTTTACGAAAACATCATTGTTGTTGTTGTTGCACTGACGCTCAATACGTTACCAACGGAGATTCGTCAGGGGAGTTAACTCTAGCCGGCTCTAGTTATTTCTGTGCAACATTTAAAATTTAACTGTTTTCTTTTAAACTTTCTCTTAAAAATATATAAAACAGGGGTTGAATTCTGAATAATATTTACAAATTTAACTGCCAGAAATGGGCTCGAATGCATTTCCAGCCATCTAGAACCCCGGAGCTTAAGGGGCCTAGGCGGCCACTGGACCCCGGCCTGAAGTGCTAGGATAGTATTTACCAAATCCATTGCCAAAAGGCCCTTTCCCAAAATATGTAGAATAAGCCCTGGACTCGTATTGATTGCAATTTTGACGAATAGCTTTGAAAGTACACGCAAAGTCAGCATGCTGATTTCATCAACACGGAGGCTGTCCCCATAGCAACAGCAGTGAGCTCCCGTTCTCACAACGGGAGACCAGCAATGTGAGATTCAAAATGGCAGCGCCCAGGCTGCATGAAAGTGCGTGAAATAAAACGGACGATAGTTGGATTCTGGTCTTGTTTTTTCAAGGTACGTATGAACATGATCAACCATTCGCATATTTAAAATTTTGTAGTCGGAAATACTACTGATTCATATTTTTATGAGGTTGCCTGTCGGACTACCATACATTCATTTCTTGTTGCCCGAGACAAATTCTTTTCCGCCCGAGCAATCGAGCAAATGGCTATTTCGAACCCTGCAGCCTTCACCAAAGCAGCAGAACGGGTCTCCTCAACCACCACAAAACTATGACCGCATTCAGTGGAAATAATTTTATTAAACACCAAAAAGCTACCAATTTTGGAACATACAATGTAGTAGTGACCGGTCTTAGACTTCCTTATTTCCTATATTTTCCTATATTTTATTCAGAAAATTCCTATATTTTGGCAAATTTTCTCCTATATTTTCACTGTGAGCCACTTGCAGGCCTGTGGCGGTCGTGTTTTCAGAGAAGAGGAAAGTTGTGAATTTAACTTAAAAATGACTTTGTTGAAGCTATCATGGCTCTGTTGGTCAAAATCATTTTGATCAACATCGGATAAATGCTATCAACCATGTGGACATTTCTAAATTCATTGCGCGGTTGTCTCGTTTTCGAGGAACGAAAGGGGGGGTGTATGGTGAACATACTTCCGTTTGATTTGAAAACTCCGTCTGAAAATCGATATCTAGTTTGCATACGAATAGTTATACTTCACTTCTCAATGCATATTTTGTTAGATTACATTGCGGATGTGCAGTTTGTTGTTATTTACTTTCATTGTAACCTGTCCTGTAACCTGTCGGGTTACAGTAGGTAAAATGGCCGTAACCTATAACAGGTTACGGTGGACAATTCCTTATTTCCAGCCCTGATATGATCTTCCCGACTATATTACAGTTATTTAATTACTCTTCTTTTACAGGTGTTACGTTGTAGACTGCTAGGGGTTCTCTTGGAAAAAACCGAAGAAAAAACAACCATCGCAAAAATGTTGTGAATGCGATATCTCGAGAACAGTTCAACCGATTGACTTCAAACTTGGGGGATGACTGGACATCAATAAGAAGATGACTGGAATTGTTTTTCACCAAACTGCGTTATCCAAGATGGCCACTATCAGTCATCTTACATTTCATCCATCCCAACTATGTTGTGAACGCGATATCTCGAGAACAATTCAGCTGATCAACTTCAAATATGGAGGGTGACTTTACATCACTAGCTACCCATC
Organism: Hanleya hanleyi; assembly: GCA_036873755.1. Lineage (NCBI taxonomy): Eukaryota > Metazoa > Mollusca > Polyplacophora > Lepidopleurida > Hanleyidae > Hanleya > Hanleya hanleyi. The sequence goes on along the minus strand of JAVTVY010042005.1, from coordinate 148,861 downwards.
CATCCTTCCATCCCTCATAACGTCCTTCCGTCCCTCATACCGTCCTTCCATCCCAACCATCTTGTGAACGCGATATCTCGGGAACAATTCAACCGATTAACTTCAAACTTAGCGGATGGCTGGGATCTCAGAAGAAAGTCACTCATTTTTCGGCACAACTATGACACCGAACGATCTTTCTCGATCACCTTGTCCCCTTTCTTCCATAGACAATTTGCAACATTGTCCTTCACAATTATATCTCCTTCACATCAACAACACCAAACTCCTAGAAACAATTTACCATCACACAAAATATATATGGTGATTATATCCCGTGTGTGTGAGAAGCCCATTTCCAGGCAAGCTTTTTGGCGGGGGACCTGCTAGCTACTCAGCTTGTTTATATGGCCATGGCGAGTGAAGAGGCTTGTATTTTCAATTCTTATGGTTAATTGGTCGATATGTTTTCACTGGTGTCCACGAGTTAGTTACCTATTGAGCAATTGGAATTTTGGAATTGCTGATTTAATATGGCATTAACATGCTTTAAGTGTGGGAAGGTCATTAATGGCTGTAAGAGACTTGCAGTGCATTTACGTGTATTACATGCAATTATTGGAGGTTCATCTGGTGAGAGACTGATATGTGGTCAAAATGGTTGCATGAAAACATTTACCTTAATGAATTCTTTCCTGAAACACATCCGGCGTGAACACCTACCTGTAGCGGAAGAAACAGAAATAGAGCTGCCTAATGATAGAGAGATTTCTCAGACCAATCATAATGATGGTGGCAGTGAACATGATGAACAGGATGAAGATGGGGTTGACAATGATGAAGCTGATGACGACTCAGACGAGTACTTCAACAACTTCAATCTGGAGTCGTTGAAAAAAATGGCCGTTTCGTTACTGGTAAAGCTTAAATGCTTTGCATCTGTGCCTTTCACTGCTGTACAAGATGTCGTAAATGGAACCAAGCTGATGTTTCAAGATACATTACTAGCACTGCAGCGTAATATGCTGACTGTGATGGAGAGGCATGATGTGGACACCAACTCAGATGATGTACAGGACCTGTGTTCAAAGATGTCTTCCTTTGAAAACCCTTTCTTAGATATCGAAACCCAACAGCAGCTTACGAACTACATGATTGACAATCTTACTCTAGTATCTCCAATGGAAATAGCCTTGGGTACCAGAATTGACCAGGCTTTGGATAGGAAAACAGGAGAGCATGTGCAGAAAACTGTGACTGAAACTTTCCAATATATACCAATTTTAAAGGTGTTAGAGCTTATTCTCAATAAGCAAGTGAGACAGCTAATCGAGAGTGAAAGACAATCCCTCAATGGATATATTGGAGGATATCATGATGGGCAGCAGTACCGTCAGAGTGGCTTTTTCATGGAGCATCAATATGCATTACGAGTGCAGCTTTTTTATGATGATGTTGAAGTTACTAATCCTCTTGGCAGTAAAACAGGCATACATAAACTTGGTCTTTTTAACTATTCCATCCAGAACTTGCCAAGACATTTCAATTCATCTATGAATAGTATTCATCTACTCGCTGTGTGCTATGCTTCAGATTTGAAGAAGTATGGTTACCAATTTTAAAGATGTTAGAGCTTATTCTCAATAAGCAAGTGAGACAGCTAATCGAGAGTGAAAGACAATCCTCAATGGATATATTGGAGGATATCATGATGGGCAGCAGTACCGTCAGAGTGGCTTTTTCATGGAGCATCAATATGCATTACGAGTGCAGCTTTTTTATGATGATGTAGAAGTTACAAATCCTCTTGGCAGTAAAACAGGCATACATAAACTTGGTCTTTTTAACTATTCCATCCAGAACTTGCCAAGACATTTCAATTCATCTATGAATAGTATTCATCTACTCGCTGTGTGCTATGCTTCAGATTTGAAGAAGTATGGTTTTGAACCTGTATTGCGACCGTTTGTTGAGGAGATGAAGCAGTTAGAGAACGACAGTGGTGTGGATTTGCTGCTGGATGGAAAAACCGTAAATGTTCATGGTTCCTTGGTGTCATTCAGTGCAGATGCTTTAGCTGCTCATGAATTGCTGGGATTTATGAGCCCATCTGCAAACCTGTTGTGCAGGCTGTGCAAAGCAACACGTGAGGACATTCAAAGTCATTTCTTTGAAGGGGATTTTGAGCTGCGAAATATTGCTGAGCATGATGTGAGTTCTGAGCTTGCTGGTCAGAGACCAAATGGAGATCCTGCAACGGGTATTCGAACTTCCTGTCCTCTGAACAGTTTGCGTAACTTCCACTGTGTCAGCAACTACAATCTGGATATAATGCATGACATGTTGGAAGGCGTCTGTCCCTACGAACTGAAGTTACTGCTCCATCAATTTATTTTTGTGGATCATTTCATAACACACGCAGAGCTGAATCAGAGAATTAGGTCATTTCCTTATGCCTACAATGACCGGAAGAACAAGCCATCAGTGTTGCAAGCTGATCGCTTGAGGAATCTTGCAGATCACAAACTGGGACAGAAGGCAGCTCAGTTGTGGTGTTTGCTTCGGATGCTGCCATTACTTATTGGTGACCGTGTTCCTGTCGGAAATGTTCACTACGAGTTGCTCCTCTCTCTCTCTCTCTCTCTCGAATGCATGGACATTATATATGCTCCATTTCTTCATCAATCCCATACCATTTACTTGAAGCACTTGATACATGAACACCACGAACATTTCAAGCTGCTTTTCCCCGAAATGAGGTTAATCAACAAACATCATCACATGATTCATTATCCGTCATGCTTGAGAATGGCTGGGCCTTTGACGACAATGCAGTGTTTCAAGTATGAAATGAAACATGCTTTCAGCAACAGAATAGCCTCTGTCAATTGCAACTTCAAGAATATATGCAAATCGGTTGCATGTAAACATCAGGTCCTGCAATGTGCCACATGGTCAGAGGATGGTTTGAGGTTGGACTTTGAATGCACCAGTGGTACTACGAGTTCAGTTAACTGTATTGATGGGTGTGAAGAGATAATGGATCGTCTCCAGCTGGACGAAGGCACCGAGGTGTTTGTCGCTGACCGAGTGTTTCTGTTCGGAACAGAATACAAACCAAACTTATACCTCGTTACTGGGGTTGAGGCTGAAATCCCTCAGTTCAGTAGAATTTGTAGTATTTTAGTCTTTGGACCAACACCAGAACATGTGCATTTTGTTGTGAGAAAGTGCCGTAATACTGGATTCTTCCAACACTTCCATGCATACGGAGTTCATGAAAGTGACCATCTGCCATACAGTGTTGTAACACTGCAGACGATAGTGGATCATCTGCCTGTGTCTGGCTTAAATTCATATGAAGCGGACACTGCAGTTTACATTTGCCCTCGGTATTCCCTTGTTCAACCCAGGTAATTCTACAACCACTCTGTGTGGCTTATATAATCATGCGACAGGCCTTGAATTTGGGAAATTTGTGGGCAAGGTAGAATTAAGGTTTTGGTGGAATTCAGGGCACTAAGGCCTGGCTGGCATAAAATTACTTCGAAATTAGTAGCGGGCACTAAGGCCAGTAGGTAGGTAATCCAAGGCAATGATCTTGGTGGCCTGCTTAAATTCAAGGCCTGAAGCGACGTCAAAACTTAAGAGCCAATAAGCGCTCACTCAATGTGTGGTTTTGCTGATGGAATGTTGTTACAGTTGTTTTCAGTGCAAGATATTAAGTCTTTGCTCTATGATGATGCCATATGACGCCTTTTTCTGAACCATAGTGTATGCTGGGCCGCCCCATAGACCCTTTAGAAAGTTCTCCGCTAAACTGTCGCATGCGAAACAATTCTGTGAAGTCACATGGGGAGCTATATAATTTTTACCTTCACATGGAAAGGGACAAGTGATTTTGTGTATTTAATACTGCTTGGCAAGTAATGAATTTATTAATTTATTTGAGGCATCAAATGGCTTCATTTGGAATGGAATGGGGCATCAAATGGGGCGAAGAGTTAAGATTATGGAACTATACATGTATATATACAGAATAATGATGCTGAGTGTCCTGTTTGATGACGGAATGTTAGGCGCTATTCATGATTCCTTACAACTATTGCAAATTTTTTGAAATATGTACGTGTTTTTACTCTTTGATTTCTAAATTATAGACAATGATGTTGACACGGAGGTTCTGTCGACAATGACTGAAGATGATCTCCTGTCAATTGGACTGACATCCTTTGGTGCACGAAGAAAACTTAAACTGATAATCGAAAACAAGATGGGGTCAAAAAGAAGATTGGATACTGTAAGTGTTTCATTGGGGGCCATTCAAGTATTTCGTAGACAAAAAATTCGATTTTTTCACACAATATTTAACCAAGCGTATTAATACTTGAATGTTTGCTGTATTACAAATATCAATCTAGCTTGTATGCCTTGTATTCTGAAAACTGCAGTAGGCAGTAACTGTTATCACTGGGTTTGACTGGGTCATGTTATTTTGACTTTAAGAATGCTTCATTTTCATCGCGGCGGGCACTCCGTATTACTGGATCGGTACCAGTGTAGATATGCACAAACTTTTTTCGGCCAGATTTGACGTTTTCTTCAGTTACTCCCCTTGATTGTGGTCTGAAATCCTTTTATTTCGCACCCACCGTCTTCGTCAACGCAACTCATTCCAGAGTTTTCAATGGATTCTTCTGAAATTTGGTAAACATGATTGGTACCATGTGTAGATGTGCATGAACTTTTTTCTGCCCGATTCAACATTTTCTTGAGTTACTCCCCTTGATTTTGGTCTGAAATCCTTGTATTTGGCACCTACTGTCTACGTGAATGCATATTATTGCAGCAGAGGTACATAATACATTTTTCCCCGAAATGATGGCCTTGTTTACAGAGCACTGCATGCGTTTTCTTTTCAGGGTACATTCCCAGAACTTGAGAGCAATTCTAGCAATTCTGTTTGTCATGCTGACAATCAGTCAGAGGGTCATAGGAACACCTTTGAAGCTGCGTTTGGTAAGATCAAGCATATGTACAATTCGATATGAAATAAGTTTTCCTGTGATTGATGTACTGTATATTCAACTAACCTTCACCTACATGCATATATACAGTTAATGTTTTGAATACAAGGACATATCACCATTCCTCCAATTAGTCTGATTCAAAATCTTGTTCAACTTGAGTTAGGAAATAATTTGGAAACACTCATTTAGAAGATTAATCTTCTAAATGACATTTCTTATTGTGTTGAGAGGCATCCATGCATAATGTAAAACTGTTTAAAAATCCAGATTTTGTGATCATTCAGAGAATGCATTATTCTGTTCCAAGGTAGATGTGCTGAACTAGTATATGGTTTATTATCTCTCATAAACCTTGAACCGGACATACTTGCATTTATGAATAGACACGATGGAGAGTTTATTAATCTCGAATATCCAAACTTGAACATGTGTCCTATGAGTGGGTCATTGCTTGGTTAAGCTACACATCGCACCGATGAATCTGTGTAGTCTGGCTCTGATTTGCTCATGACTGGAACCGACTTGCAAAATTTGAAGGAAGTTGATCTACTTTATCAGGTGTATTATATTTCAGAAATTCAATGTGAAAGATGTTGTTTCAAGACATTTAGATGGAGCAAATATTGCAGAAAAACTTGAAGGCGGAGGATTACTTACGAGCCAACAAAGAAGGACATTGCTGAGAATTGCTGTGGTGACCTTAATTGAGAAATGTGGCCTGTGAGTCTCTGTTTGGCATCAACTACTGCAGTAGAAATCGACCGGCATAGCCATGAGCACTATCCTAAAGTGAATTCGAGGAGAGCATGCAGGGTGTATCTCACCTGTATTGTCGTAAACCTGTATTGTTTAATATGATGGATATATAATTGCTTACCATATATAGCATATTATTGCAGCAGAGGTACATAATACTAGTAGATTTACAGCTCTGCAAATTTGGGAAATTACATCATGCTCCTGAAATGCAAACAGAAGAACTATCATCCTGAAAGGCCTATCATTATCTGCTGCTGGAATTCTGATTCCTTGAAGCATTTGTCTGGATGGCAGGGCTAAGGTGTTCCTCTGAACATATTGGATATCTAATAAGTCATTTTCATTAATATATTTTTGACCTGACTAAATTTAATGTTTCCATAAATAATTTAAGAATAATAATAATTTAATGTTTCATTGACAGATATCCAACATCACTGGAGAAGACTACGTTGGCAAAAGAAATTGTTGAAGCTTTTCCTGGAACTAAAGACACGACACCAGGGATGGAAGGCCATGTAATTCTGTTTCTTTTTTTTTCAGCATATTTTCTGTAAATAACTTTATTCTAGCATTATTGTGCATTGCTTAGCAGCTGCAAGCTCTTTTCGCTGTGTAATTCTTCAATTCCAACACATAGGTGAGAAGAAATTGTACCTCGCTTGCTCCGTTGTTCACAGAAAATCCTGATATCATTTTTGTCCCTTTCAGTCGGTCATTTTTCGTGTAAGGTTCTGTTATTTAGGCCTTAGTGTTACTGAAAAGCCCCCGTCTAGAATCACTGCAGGGATTAACAGAAGCTGAAAATTTGAGATTTTTCTATGGGGATATGCTGTTTTGATGCATACATACTTTCTGATATTCCGTTTAAAGCGAGGGTTTTATTAAAACCCAGTTATGAGTTTGTCGCCATACCACTGTTTTGAAGGGACAAAGACACTTTGCTTTCAGTTCTTCTGTGAGTCTGCCTACCCCATGTAACATTTTTCTGCAACAGCCATTAATCAGACTCCTGACTTATTGCATGTTTAATTTTTCAAGGTTTATGTAATTTTAGGAACATTTCTATGACAATGGACATGGTTTCATAGAATACCGATTGAAAACTGTGAGGAACACCAAGCCAGATGATGATCGAAGGAGAAAACGCACATGTTACTCTCTTCAACAACAACTTGTCCGAGGTCCCCAATCCCAGAACGCTGCAGAACCTGATCCTATTGATCAAGCCATGCTTGAGAAGGTTGGTTCATTCAGCATTAAATTGTTGGTTGATACTTGCATGTCAGGCATTTTTCTTTTAAGGGAAAAAACTTAGTGATGACCAAATTTCATGATCAAATTTCATCACAGTTGCACTGCATTGTTACCAAAGATCAGTTATTGCCACTTCTCTTATGTTCTCTGATTTATTATACATCTTGTTGCATTACAATAGTTCCCTCCATAAAGAGTATTACTCTAGGATAGTTGATGTACGCACTGTTGAAATATTAGCACCATCATATTGATTCCCTTTTAGGAGGTGTATTATCTTTAAATATCGGCATCAAAATAAAAGAATCTGACATGAGATATACATATCAGGCCTCCCAGCAGACATATTTCCTATATTTTTCAACCCTCGTACATTTTTAGTATAAATTGATAAACCCTCCTATAAAAAACATATTTTTGATAAAATCGCCTACAATTTTGATGATGTTGCCCGAGTTAGTGTAGAAATGATTACCGGTACCCATTATTACCAAGTTTTGCGTTGAAGTTTAAACTGTGCAGAAAGACTGGCATGCAGACTTCTTTCACCTTCCCAAGACTCTGCTGTGGCGCCCAGCATTTTAGTCTGAAGGTACCCCTGCAAGCAGTGCCATTAAAGATGACCTTGAGAAAGTGTCAGATGTTCTGACATTGTCAGTCCTTGTAATCCGGCTCTCCTTTGCACCTAGACCAACTAGGCGCTGCTGAGCTGGGGGACCAGCAGGGACCCGGCCCACTAATATGAAAAGAGGAGGAGCCAATGACCACTTCGATCCCCAATAATTGTGACTGAAGAGCCTTGAAAAATTAGGTCAAAATTAGTAGAGAAGCATCTGAATGTTTCCAGGGGAGTACCCCCAACCCCGCTCTTTCTTCCTTCGCTAGTCCAAATTTATCATGGCCAGTTTCAAATTACAGTGGTTTCATGCAAAGTGCTTACTACAGTTTTTGTTCTGTCTGATTTAGTGTTAACTCCAGCACAGTCTTCATGAATTATCAGTTTCATATGATATTCACCTCTCTTTTTCGAGAAAAACATTAATTAGCGCTGGAAAGTTGCCGTGTTTGGCACCCGCAACTTCAAACAATTGTAAGATTGTCATTGATGCAACAACTTGCGCATCGATGAAGTGACCTTTTCTTGTTTAGGTGTTAGAAGTTGAAGTTAAAAGCAATTCTGATAACACTATCACAGGTGAGTCTCAACAACAATTGAAAACTCCTAAAGAAATGCATATATTTCTATGGGAAAACTCTTATATAAACAAATAATTTGCATTCCAAATTCCTATATTTCCCGCTATAAATTTTGCTATACCCTGCTGGGAGATCTGACATATTATTGCCACACACCTTTCATGGTAAAATGGTGCTTTTCAGAATTGCTCCATGCTTATAATGCTATTTGTATTTATTTATTTCTAAATTTATTGAACATAAGGTGAACTGGATGAAATATACGCCAGCAACGACCAACCTAGCAAAGCATCGGCAATTCTTCAGGGAGACTCATTCTCACAGGAGGACGGAAATAGCGGCTGGACGGACAATAACAGAAGTGATAGACATGTATCCAAGAATGAAGGATATACCAGACTTGGTGAGATACAAGCTATATATCACTTCTAATTTGATTGAGGGCCCTGTTTGTCTGATAAGGCTGAAAAGTGGTCTTTTTCTTTCCCCACTAGACTTCAGTCGCAGTTAATACTGAGATTAGATATTGGACTATTAAAAGCACAGACCAGATGAAAATGAGTTTCCCCACAATATGACTAAATTTCCCCTAAAATTGTGCATCTTTTCAGCTAAATATGGAGTTCAACATGCTATACCCAGACTCCAGTGATCTCTTCTTGACAAAGTGGGAGACCTGTTTCAGGGAGAAAATTATTAAAATCGGAGAGGACTACCCAGCCGTTATGGAAGTCGTAGAAAGTTTCAAAGATGGTGATCGTAAGTTTATCAGGCATTGTCATAGACATCGTGGAATCATAAAGAATTTGTTGCCAATGTCACTAGACAGTTGGTTCCAAGAAGGCTGAAATTGTTCACATATATCCTTTTATAACCAGACTCATCCAAGAAGTATCATTTTCACGTTTGTCGGGAAATTTGTTAGGTTGGACTGTTTTGAATTCACTGACAGAGCAAAAATAAGGGATATGTCGAGGGATATTCCACGAAGTGGTACATGGAATCCAGGAGGGGACTTTTCGTGACCCGAATCACCCATACACAATATCCCCGATGTTAAATGACTATGCCACCCATTACACATATACCATAGAACTAAAATCTTCCCCTATTCCATGTACTTTTATCTGGAACAGCCCTGGACATGCTGAACAAACAACTGGTAGCAAGACGCAAGTTATATATCCTGAATTTTTAGCCCACCATCGTGGGCTGTTCAAATCACTTTTCGTACGTGGTCCGTCCGTAAACAATTTCTTGTTATCGTCATTTCTCCGGAAGTACTGCCTGGATCTTTCTCAAATTTGGTACACAGATTCCCCTTGGTGTCTAGTTGTGCAAGATAGCTTTTCTGGTCCGATTCGAAAATCCAATATGGCCACCAGGCAGCCATCTTGGATTCCTCATGAAACCTTGTTATCGCAATTTCTCAGGAACTACTGTATGGATCTTTCTCAAATTTGATACACAGGTTCCCCTTGGGGTCTAGTTGTGCAAGATACCTTTTCTGTCCCGATTCGAAAATCCAATATGGCCACCAGGCAGCCATCTTGGATTTTCTCATGAAACCTTGTTATCACGATTTCTCAGGAACTACTTCATGGATCTATCTCGAATTTGGTACACTGGTTCCCCTTGGGGTCTAGTTGTGCAGGATACCTTTTCTGGTCCTATTCGAAAATCCAATATGGCCATCAGGCAGCCATCTTGGATTTCCTCATGCAACTTTGTTATCGTGATTCCTCAGGAAGTACTGCTGGGATATTTCTCAAATTTGGTACATAGGTTCCCCTTGGGGTCTAGTTGTGCAAAATACCTTTTTCGATCCTATTCGAAAATCTAATATGGCCACCAGGCGCCCATCTTGGATTTCCTCATGAAACTTTGTTATCGTGATTTCTCAAGAAGTACTGCATGGATCTTTCTGAAATTTGGTACACAGGTCCCACATGGGGCCTAGTTGTCCAAGATACCTTTTTTGGTCCGATTCAAAAATCCAAGTTACGCTTCAAATTATTACGGTATTTCCGAGTTGTGACGTTGCATCACAAGAATCGGTGGATGAAACGGTAGGGCATATTCTATATATTGACTATAGAGAATATCCGTACCTTCCATATCAAGGATTTCAAATAATTCGGAATTAAAAAGTATTTCTTCGAGTTTTCTTTAGTCCATGCAGTTTGCAAGTGAACTGCCCCACCTTTTCGTCTGCCGGGGTCGGCTACATGAAGGGACGTCACTCTTGTGACACAACGTCACAACTCGACAACTGTAGACTACTGCATGTTTCTATCCAAGGTAGATAATCAGGATTCAGACACTTTCGAAGTTTCAAATTGACTGCGCGGACCGGATCCCTTCAGTATTAAGTATTGTACCATCTTACTATTTTCGAGCATGGTATCTTAAAAGAGATGTCTCAAACTAGCACAGTAAACAGAACAGAATTAGCATTCGTTCCTAATTATAAAATCTTAAGTATGTTTCATAGCTCATGCCAAAGTGTCAAAGAGATATTTGTCTTCGCTTCCAGTACCCAATGATGACACGTGCAAAAATACAAAAAAAAATAAAACACTACAAAACGAAGACGAAGGATCCTCCGTACATGTACATTCACTTTCAGACTAACTTGTAGTCTTGTACTATAACAACCGACATAAATACAGTTTCTAGAAATCTTGAAACTCCTGAAACTTCGAAAGATATCTTGGTGTTTTCCAGTGTCCCTTTTCGCTCAGATTCGAAATTCTGTAAACAAAATTACAAATCAATCTCTTGTTCCCAGTAACAATGGACAAAAAGATCCTCTTGTCATTAGCTTACAATTATCGGACAATGGTGGGCGCCAAGATCCTTCAGGATCTCTCGTTTATTTTATTTTTTCCTGAAACTCAACTGGTCCATGACAGGCAAAACATGCAGCAGGTCTCTAGAATTTCCACCAAATTTGGGCATATGATGATAGCTTGTAGTTCATACATCTCCTTTTTTTGAAATAAATTGAATACATGTTGAACTGCTACAGCATGATTGTTCCCAGATGTAGAAGGGGCAGAAGGCACATCATTTTCATTTTATTTTTTAACATGGGACATCCTTTAAATATCTACATGGATTTCCAGATGTTCGCTCTTCATCATGGTGATTGTACACTTCTATTTGACATCTATGATCCCAAGTCTGTTGCTCACCAGACATATCCAACCTAAAGCCAACCTTTATATTTTCTAGGTGATCTCTGTGGCCTGACTGTACTAGTGTATTTATTACACAGATCAATATTGTTGAAAGCGACGTTAAATTCTATTCACTCACGCTGTGTAGTGTGGCTCCGATTTGCTCATGACGAACCAACTTGCAAAATTTGAAGGAAGTTGATATACTTTATCAGGTGTATTATATTCAATGTGAAAGGTGTTGTTTCAAGACATTTAGATGGAGCAAAGATTGCAGAAAAACTCGAAGGCGGAGGATTACTTACAAGCCAACAAAGGAGGACATTGCTGAGAATTGCTGTGGTGACCTTAATTGAGAAATGTAGCCTGTGAGTCTGTTTGGCATCAACTACTGCAGTAGAGGTGGACCGGCATAGCCATGAGCACTATGCTAAAATGAATTTGAAGAGGGCATGCAGGGTTGTTTCCATTTCGCCCAAGGTGGTTGGGTGAGCACTGGTTCCTGTTGCTTCAACGCATTTTGCTGAGAAGCAACATGAACTTGATAATGTGTTGTCCAGCACTGTAATATCACTTGTCTTTATTGTGCGACAGTGCCATGGGGTGGTTGGGTGGGGTCAGGTTCCTGTTGCTTCAATGCATTTTGCTGAGAAGCAACAGGAACTTGAGAATGTGATGTCTAGCACTGTAATATCACTTGTCTTAATTGCACCATGTAAGCGTCCTGTCTGTGTCTTGTGCGCTGTCCTCAGTGTTTTATAGGGTGGATGGAGGGTGTGTGGTTCCATGCTGCTTCAAAGATTTCTTCTTTGAAGTAGCAGGAACACAACTGAGCTGGGTGGTGTTTAGTTGGTTCGTCGTGATATCTGAAATATTGTTGAAAGCGACGTTAAATTCTATTCCCTCACGCTGTGTAGTCTGGCTCCGATTTGCTCATGACTGGAACCAACTTGCAAAATTTGAAGGAAGTTGATATACTTTATCAGGTGTATTATATTCAATGTGAAAGATGTTGTTTCAAGACATTTAGATGGAGCAAAGATTGCAGAAAAACTCGGAAGGCGGAGGATTACTTACAAGCCAACAAAAGAGGACATTGCTGAGAATTGCTGTGATGACCTTAATTGAGAAATGTAGCCTGTGAGTCTGTTTGGCATCAACTACTGCAGTAGAGGTAGACCGGCATAGCCATGAGCACTATGCTAAAATGAATTTGGAGAGAGCATGCAGGGTTGTTTCCATTTCGCCCATGGTGGTTGGGTGAGCACTGGTTCCTGTTGCTTCAACGCATTTTGCTGAGAAGCAACATGAACTTGATAATGTGTTGTCCAGCACTGTAATATCACTTGTCTTTATTGTGCCATGGTGGGTGGTTGGGTGGGTTCAGGTTCCTGTTGCTTCAATGCATTTTGCTGAGAAGCAACAGGAACTTGAGAATGCGATGTCTAACACTGTAATATCACTTGTCTTTATTGTGCCATGTAAGCATCCTGTCTGTGTCTTGTCCTCAGTGTTATATAGGGTGGATGGAGGGTGTCTGGTTCCATGCTGCTTCGAAGACTTGGCTGGGTGGTACTTAGTTGGTTCGTCGCGATATAGCTGAAATATTGTTGAAAGCAACGTTAATTCTATTCACTCACTTACTCATTTGATTGGAACCGGATTCGCTTACCATGTCGGGCAAGTAAAAATTCAGTTTCATTTGCTGCCAGCATATTATGGTTGCCCCGGGCAAGTGGGCAAGTTTTAAGTTATAACACTGCATCAGAAGGTGAATTAGATGAGATATATGCCAGCAACGACCAACCTAGCAAAGCATCGGCAATTCTTCATGGAGACTCATTCTCACAGTAGGACGGAAATAGTGGCTGGACGGACAATAACAGAAGTGATAGACATGTATCCAAGAATGTTGAACCGGATTTGTTAATATGGAGTTCAACATGCTATACCCAGACTCCAATAATCTCTTCTTGACAAAGTGGGAGACATGTTTCAGGGAGAAAATTATTAAAATCGGAGAGGACTACCCAGCAGTTATGGATTTCATAGAAAGTTTCAAAGATGGTGATTGTGATATATGTGGCCTGTCTGTACTAGTGTATTTTTTACACAGATCTGTAACCCGGAAGAAGGGTCAGTGCAACATCCTGGTCGGGGTCTGTTTTACATCTTATACAGACAGCAGGCCTTGTTTTTCGTCAAATCTCACCAGAATCCATTTGGATTCCCGTAAAACTTATTCACAAGAATCCACGAGAATCCATGTAATAATTAGCGATGACGATGGGCAGAAAAAGAGTCGAAAACGAAATGCCAGAGAGAGGGGTGGGGGAGGGGAAGAGGAGGTTGTATCTTACCTTTAAACTTGAAATGGTGCAATTTGAGAGATGATTTTCATTAACAAACCGAAGGATATTGCAAAATTGTCCCATGATGTTTTCGACACAGTTTACACGTTGCCTTGATATATTTGGTTCCAAGTTCATTTTTTTGTGTGGTTCCCGGGTGTGAAAAGGAATAGGACCCAACGTCGTGATATGACTGATAGGTGATGGGTGCAAATGGTCCCCACACCCCATACTTTTTTGATGCTAAAAAGTTGTAAGAACTAGGTTATATTTGACTTTTCATAGAGGTTTCTGGGATTGGTCGAAGTTTTCAAGAAAGAAACTTGAAACCCACAATTACCACACTTGCTCGGCAACGGCGAAGGCCGTAACCTGCTTGAAAATGGCTCGGAGTGTGATTGTGATTGTTCGTAGTAAGCAACATCACAAGCTTAAAGGTAATGCCTGTTACATCATGATGATGTCGTCCTGAGCAGAGGTTCCTGTTGCTTCAATGCATTTTTCAGAAAAGCAACATGAACTTGATAATGTGATGTCTAGCACTGTAATATCACTTGTCTTTATTGTGCCATGTAAGTCATCAGTGTTTTATAGGGTGGATGGAGGGTGTCTGGTTCCGTGCTGCTTCAAATATTTCTTTGGAGTAGCAGGAACGCAACTTGGCTGGGTGGTGCTTAGTTGGTTCGTCGCGATATAGCTGAAATATTAAATTCTTTTCAATCACTCACTAATTCTGCACTCAATTGGCATAACTGATATTCGATATGTTTCATGAAAACTATTTTGAATGACCTGATATGGAATGTGGAAATAATGGGTCATTGCGGCATAATCAGAAGATTGCCATGTTTGTACTTTGAGTGGAATATTATAGAACAGGGAAAAAGTTCTTCGATGGGCTAGATGAATATGATGTCATTATCAATGAATTTTATTATCGCAGTGCAACTCAATATAGTTAATTCGCATAGACAAAGTAGCTCCCTATCTGACTTGTCGCTGTATATGGGAATAACGTATTTCTTCTAATTTTTTTAACAGCATTTTTGGACTTGCAAGAAGAAACAATGTTATTTGTCCCAAGAACTGAACAGATATAGCTAGTAAAATGTGTAGAGTGAGTTTCAACAAAATTTCTCTCCACAGATGCCTGAAGTTAAGGTTTGTAATAATTTGGAGAAATAAGGCCCAGGTCCAGGTCTGATTAATTATCTGGATTCTATCATTTCGAGAGAAATGGGTGCCATGGTTTGGAAATGGTCTTGTTCTCAGATATAAACGAGCAACAAGGCAGATAGGGTGTGACCTGGGATACAACTTCAGTGACTTGCTATCAAATTATTGTATTGACACCATCAAATGTTATTCATGAATTTCATGAAAACTGAAGAATAAACGTTCTTATCCTGCAATTTGTATTCATTGTTATTGTAGTTCAATTCCAGTAATTATTTTCAGATATCTGTGAAAACTCTCCTTTTAGATTCAGGTAAAGCTCCCCAGACTAAATTATTGTGGTCTATCAATCGATTGCCATTTCACCATCCTGTGATATTTTGGGTATAGGACCAATATTATTGGTCAGACAAACAATGGTTGATCGCCAGATTATTTATTCAGTCAAAATGAGTAGGAAATCCTCACTGAAAATGTTCTGTTGCAGCTTGTCCAACGGAACAGATGAATCGACAGATAAGTTGAACATGTCCATCTATTGGATTGGACTGCCATTTATTATATTTTTGGCCAACGTTTATAATGGCCATTTCAATCCATTAAGATTGACATTTTCACTCTATTAGATTGTCATTCCCAATCTATTAGACTGAAATTTTCAATATTTTAGACCACCATTTTCAATCTATTAGATTGTCATTTTCAATCTATTACATTAGCATTTTCAATCTATTAGATTAACATTTTCAGTCTCATTAGATTGTCATTTCAATCTAATAGATTGCCATTTTCAGTCTATTAGATTGCAAATTTCAATCTAATAGATTGCCATTTTCAGTCTATTAGATTGACAATTTTCAATCTATTAGATGACAGTTTTCAATCTTTGTTAGATTGACGATTTTCAATCTAAAAAAAGATTGATTTTCAATCTGGTTAGATTGGTCACTAATTCCAACCGGTCATAGATTGAAAATTCAATCTATTTTTTTAAGAGAGTACAGATCGCGGCCTGCTGAAATATATCATGGGACAGTGGCAATTCTGTCGTGGCCATTCGCATTTTTCGTATATTACCGTATATTAATAAATTTTCGTATATGATGGCCCCAAGACTAATATTTGTTTGAAGTAGTAGTTTACGGACCGATTTTCATTCGCATTTTGCGGATTTTGTTGTCCGTTTTATTAATATAAATATTCTGCTCATCAGCAAATAAAGAAAAATCCATCAAATAATCCACGCGCAGTTGAAATTAAGCTCCGCGCAGTTCTGCGTAGTTCCGCGCAGTTTTTAGTACGACCCCGTCATTCACTTTACATATAGCCCTGTACCAAAACATCATTTCACAAAACCTGATTCTTACCAGCCAAACAGTCCTTATCAGCATACTAAATACTGAGATATTTAATCTTGCAGATGTGAATGTGCATGAGCATTAATTGATTCCGAAAAACAAACATTGCTGATTCTAAAACAGATGTCGTGGATATCAGACATTTATTCAAAACTACATAATTATGCTGTAGACAGAGGTCTCGTGTACATTATTTCGTCCTCGTATATTAAATTAGCATGACTGCCCGGTTATTGGACACTTTTTATGAATAAGAGTCTGCAGGTCGGCCATGCAACCACGTACCCACACAGCAAATTTTAACGGTCCACCAGTGACCCACCATCGGCTGTACTGGTGGCCCTTTGATGGCCACCGCCAGAGGACCACCACAATTTTGCTCATCGGCCCACCAATGGCCCGATTACTTCGGTCCACCAGTGGTAGCCACTTCTGTCCGGACGGTCGGTTTCCACTGGTGGCCCATTGTTGGCCACCGTCGAAGGACCACTAAACTTTTGCTCATCGGCCCACCGGTGGGCCGATTACTTCGGTCCAACAGTGGCTGCCACTGTTCAGTGGCTGCCACTGTTGACCCAATTGTTGGCTTGACAATGGCTGCTATTGCTCACACGGCTGTTGATCAATCTTGCGATGATGTAAATACTCTAATAATTCAATGATAGGAAGTGATTTCCCCAGTGATTGAATTATTAGAGTATTTCCAGCATCACAAGAATGTTTCTGACTGATCAACATTCGAGCGAGCAGTGGTACCCATTCCTCGAAATCCTCAAATATTTCAATCACAGCCAATTTTTAGACAAAATAAATCATCAAAGTAAATTTAATCACCCTCTAAAATCATTCAAATGATTAAGAAATAATGGATTATTTGTTGATTTTGGACCATTTTTCGAAGTGTACTCAATAAATATGATCATAAATATTTATTTAGTGCACTTCACAAAATGGTCCAAAATCAACAAATAATCCATTATTTCGTAATCATTATGATTTCGCAGGGTGATAAATTTAGTGTAATGATCATATTTTGTCAAAAAATTGCATGTGATTGAAATATTCGAGGATTCGGTGTACTTTCAGCTAGACAATCAGCTGCACCTACTAATTAAGACGACATGATGTAGTCTTCTTTTCAAGAAGTAACATTTCCACCAAAGAAGGCTTGTAAGACTCCATTTTTCAGTTCAGAAGGTGATGATAAAGGAATAATCTCATTCTTTCGCCAGCTCTCATATCGAAGACTTTATTTCAGTCGATTGTCATGACACACAAAATGAAATAAAATCTTCGAGAATTTTATATTCGAAACAACATTCTTGGCATAAAAAGTCCACGATCAATTTTTTCAAATGTTTTCAATGTTTTTGATGTTGTTCAAAATTTAAATTATATGTTTTCTAAGAATACTAAGTTTCTGAATTCAGACTTTTATTAATGGGACTACAAAATCACAACAAAATATTCGAAAGTCTAGTGGATATATTAAATTAAATCATAATTTTGGGATAAAGCAAATGCTTCAAGCCGACCATCTCCAGACATTTTGAATGATGCTGCTTTCCCAGCTCGGCTCCTTCGCCTGCCATCTTGATCAGATGCATTATTCCAGCCGCCGACTGCATTCGGAACTCCCGAGCGGAAATCTACGAAGGGGACTGATTCTACGCTCGGGGGACGACAACATGAATTTCCTATGAATCTCCAGATGTGACGCGCCGGAACGGTTTAATACGCATGGCTCCGAAGCCCAATCACTGTCGCGGTAGCTAAATAATATAGCCCTCAAGAGTATGAGGGCTATAGGTCGGCCCCAGTCACCTCCAGCGAGGGTTTTAGATAATTTTATTACGAATCACCCACCTCTGAACCTGCCGTACATCTAATCTCTATCCCCTCCTGCGCACTATTTTAAAATCTTGTGCACTATTGTGAAATAGTAACGAATATATCGCCGTCTGAATTTCCCAGACGACTTCCACTTTAAACGCGCCATGTTAACCGTATAGAGTGACGTCACCAACATGGCGCGCAGAGAGCTAGAAGTTTCCGACTGGAAAATTCAGACGGCGATATATTCGTTAATATTTCACAACAGTGTGCAAGATTTTGAAATAGTGCGCAGGAGGGGATAGAGTTTAGATGTACGGCAGGTTCAGAGGTGGGTGATTCGTAATAAAATTATCTAAAACCCTCGCTGGAGGTGACTGGGGCCGACCTATAGCCCTCATACTCTTGAGGGCTATATTATTTAGCTATGTCGCGGAAGCCTTAATCCCCGACCAGCAAATATTTCCCTGCGAGTCTCTGATTTACGTCAGATATCCTAAAAACTGTTTATTCTTTTCATCCGAAGCACGTTTCAATAGAAAACCATCAGTTTAAATGGTACACACGCCACGTATTGGCAAGATATAATTCCCGTGACGTCACTGACAGTTCCCTGACAGACCGAAACACACGTGACCACGCTCTAGTCCAATATGGCGTCAATGGCCTTCGAGGGACATCTCAAACCGGAGATCCCCGAGAAGTTGCGAATGCCGCCGACTGCTGTTTCAATCTCTTTATCGTTAGTTTCCAGGTGATGTTTCCTCCTGCACTCTAAAACAGAAGCAGACAAGGCACTGGTCAAAATTATCCTGATATTAATGATTGAAAACAAGGACTTTTCTACTGTCAAGCTTTATACGAATGTAAGATCATCATATGAAGAATATCATCAGTGGTTTAATATATAGCTCTGGCTAGTAATCATATTATCAAACTAAACCTCAAGGGAGAATTGCGAAAGCAAACCATTAATAAATACATAACTTGTAAGGGGAAACAAGTTGGATCAGGTCAAAAAGGGTCACATGTACATCTTCATATGGTGATGATAATATGTGGTAAATTTCTAAAGAATCTAACAAAATTTCTACCAGGAATTGTGTTGTGTTCACTAGAGAAGGCAGTAGATAGAATGCAGACTCATTCTTCTTGGCCAAATAAAGAAAGGAGATGTAGTGTGAATTTGTAGTTCACTCTAACCAAATGTTAGCTATACAAATTGTATTTCTCGTACTTACTGAACACAGTATTATTCAACAAAGTCCATGAACTTGTCCTTTGCCCCTTTTCCTGACCACTTCCAGCTATGGGCAGCATCAGTCCCCACACTGCAAAAAGGATTCAGTAAACATTTACTTAAAGAGGTACCACTCAGCTGCAACCACTTTAGTAAACCTTCAAGTAGACATTTACTGATGTATGTAAATGACGGGTTTACCTAGTTTGGTAAAACCAAATAAAAATCTATTTAGTTGAACCTTCTCCATTTACTTATTTCAGTAGATGTTTACCCAAATGATTACGTAATTAGTTGCAGCTGAGTGGTACCTATTTAAGTAAATATAAAAGTAAACATATACTATGGTAAGTAAAGTAAAGGCCTTTACTTAGTTGAATAAATCTTGTTTCCATTTAACTTAATAACTATTTACCTAAATGTTTACGTAATCAGTTAAACCTGAGTGGTACCTATTAAAATAAACATTCAACTAATATTCACTATGGTAGGTTAACTTCCATGTTTACACTACTTGATACACCTATCTCCACCATTTACTTACTCAGTAAATGTTTACCATAATGATTACACCATCTGTTGCACCCACAAGGTAGCAGTACAAGTAAACATTTACCATGTAAACGTAAATATGAAGGACATTCAATGAGTTGAACAGAAGTTTAAACTCACATGGTACAATGGAATGTCCGTCAAAAACAAATTTTCACTACAACAATTTTTTTTAATATGAATTTTATATACATGTACACCTAACAAAATGATTCAAGCTTACATATTTATGTCCAATAATATATATTAGCCCCAAAAAATCATCTTTTCAAACGCTTAATATTTTGGTCAAGATATTGTTAAATCTTGGTAAAGACTTTTTCATTAATGACCAGACTTATGGGACACTGAGGACCGCACAGACTGAGGACATATTCTGAGGATATATGTTGCACCATTCAAAGTTTTTTGCTGCCAAGGTTTCGCAATAGTACTGTCAGTATACTATACGGCACAGGTCATCAATATTGAACGTGTCGTGCAAGTGTTGTATTGGGCAAAAATAAATTCTGGTCAACATTTTACGAAGTCTTTATCAACATTGCAAAAAGAGTTGGTCAAGATTTAATGAAATCATGACCAAGATTTTAACAAGTCAAGATTATTATTATTTTAACAAAACAAGATTACTATTTTTGAGAGTAAATTATATAACTGGACGTAAATACTAGATCTTGGATCGTTTGGTCAAGTATATGTATAATTTATGCAAATTTGACAATGAAAATTGGGTCTCCATTTCCCCCCCTTGGGCATTCCATACTATACTTAATACTATGGAATATTAACATCTGAAATATAAACAAGCTCGGTATAAGCCTTCCATATATACGGTCCAGTGACGTTAACACGAAAACATACACCAATAGGCTGTGAAAGGAAATGTGTCCTTTTATATGCAATTTTATGTGGAACAAATCAACCTTTTATTGGAGTCCTGATTGGTATCTCAAATTCTAAGTTGAAATTGTATAACACTACTGAAATAATACTAGGCATACAAAAATAATTAATATAAAACCTGGTTACCTCCGTGAAATACGAGAGTTATTCATACCATCATAATTTCCAGTAAAATAAATAAATCAGTTGTGACAGAAGATATTTTATTCAGCAACTGGCTGTGCATAATCGTTCATTTTATAGCACAAATACAGAGTATGTAGTTTAACCAGTTAAAAGTACAAGCAGATGTTAAAGTTCATACATGTTTTCTCTTCACTTGCTTTTATTCTGCAAGTTTTATATTTGTACATACATGGACGAGTCTTGTTGTCACATACTGATTGCTCTTCCAAGCTAGGGCAAAACTGCACAGAAATGCCAATGTAACATTCCATAAATACTATTCAGTTATCTTTTAAAAATTGTTTACTCATCTGTTGGATTGAACACAATGGCCATTGGCATTTTAACAGTTTTCCCCACTCTTGGAAGGACAATCTGTAAACCATGGAGTTTGATTGCCACAAATCTCCTCCATTCATGTAAATATATGAATATGAATTTTTTTAAATGTTCATATATTATTCTATGCATTCCATTCAAATTGTATATTAAGCTTGGTAAAGTTTAATAACCTAAACCACAGCACTTTTATTGTTCATATGCATGTATCCCTTCTGAATGTACATGTATTTCTTGTCCAAATAAACGGTTTATACTTGGTGTAAGAACGCACAAGGCAAAGCCTACAATAGCCTGTCTGAGCTCAACAATGCGTCTAGACGCGACCCTTTTCAGCTGCACAAAAGCCTCAACAATGCGTTCTTACACCAAGTATCGACCAAGTAAACTAAGTCTCAATTACATTATTTGCTTGAACAATTAAGTAATAAATTTCTTTAAAAGTGAACATTCAACAAACTCTGAACTGCAATCACAATTATTCAATTAATATGTAGCAATGAACAGCATGTCCATGATAATAACAATTTCTCCAAAGTGAATATGCATGTCATCACTGCGAAGTTTTATGCACGTCATCTCTACCAAGTTCAATTAATATGTAGTAATGAACATCAACAGTAATACACTTCAGAACTAAGTTCTAAGATAAGAACAACTTCACATATTGTACCACAAAAAATTATAATGAACTCCATTATGCAATTCATCCTTACACGTAATTGGCTTTGCCTTGGTTGGACCATGGCATTCTCAATTACATTATTTGCTGAAAAAAATTAAGTAATAAATTTCTTTAAAAATGAACATCCAACAAACTCTGAACTGCAATCACAATTATTCAATTAATATGTAGCAATGGACAGCATGTCCATGATAATAACAATTTCTCCAAAGTGAATATACATGTCATCTCTGCGAAGTTTTATGCACGTCATTTCTACCAAGTTCAATTAATATGTAGTAATGAACATCAACAGTAATACACTTCAGAACTAAGTTCTAAGATAAGAACAACTTCACATATTGTACCACAAAAAATGATAATGAACTCCATTATGCAATTCATCCTTACACGTAATTGGCTTTGCCTTGGTTGGACCATGGCATTCTCAATTACATTATTTGCTTAAAAAATTAAGTAATAATTTTTTTTAAAAGTGAACATCCAACAAACTCTAAACTGCAATCACAATTATTAATATACTTCAGAACTAAGTTCTAAGATAAGAACAACTTCACATATTGTACCACATAAAATGATAATGAACTCCATTATGCAATTCATCCTTACACACGAGTTCAAAAAAACGGTTGGTTATACTCACCTGAACAGTCATAAACGCTTCGACCAGGCCATGATTAGACGATGTAGGATCGGTCACACACGATTAACTCATGAATATTTACTAAAACAGGAGCCGATTCCAAGGTGTATACCTTGCCATGAAGATCTGACGGTGAAACATATTCTCCTGGACTGCATAGATTTTAAAACTGTAAGAGATACTTTTTATCGAGCAGATACGCTGGAAGATCTTTTTAGCAGAGTGAAAGAAGATTGTATTTTAGGTTATTTGAGAGAGATTGGTTTGTTGTACAAATTTTAATGTTTGTACCTGTTTTAACGCATTAGTTTACCGAGTTTTTGAATTGATTACTTAGAATTTTGTTTGATCGTCGCTATATAGCTGAAATATTGCTGAATGCGACGTTAAACCCTAATTCTCTCTCTCTCTCCTTCATCCTTACACGCAATTGGCTTTGCCTTGGTTGGACCATGGCATTCTCAATTACATTATTTGTTTAAAAAATTAAGTAATAAATTTGTTTAAAAGTGAACATCCAACAAACTCTAAACTGCAATCACAATTATTAATACACTTCAGAACTAAGTTCTAAGATAAGAACAACTTCACATATTGTACCACATAAAATGATAATGAACTCCATTATGCAATTCTTCCTTACACGCAATTGGCTTTGCCTGGTTGGACCATGGCATTCTCATACTTTACTTCAATTCAAATAAGCGAATCTAATTTCTGTCTGTTTATTCTGCACAAATGAGCAGATAAAGTTAAATGGACATGAATTGTACACTGCGCATAACTATTAAAAGTCTTTAGGACATTCTGTCCATGAACCAGGGGAGCTGCTGTTGTACACTTTTTAGCACCTGTATGCCCCAACAGGCATGGGTGGAAATGAATGGTATGTGAATGAGGAGTACATAGTATATACATATCATAAGAGGTTAAACGTTAACTTGACCATGTCAGCCATTTATGGGGGTGGTCGATTCTATTACAGCACAGAGAAACAAGTTTGAGTTGCTTTCACATTGATTCATGCACCATTTGAGCTGAAGAATCCATACCTAGAATGGTGAAAATTAAGGCACTGAAAGTCTGCAACAGCAATACCCCTCCCCTCCCCCCCATGTCATAACAATCGTTCACTTATTCCGTTAATAAATTACAAATAAATTGATTAGCAAATCAATCCCAGAATAGGCCTACTAATATACATGAGTAAGCAAGACATCACAATTCACTCACATGATATACATCTATGACTTTATCACATATAACTACATATATTTCAAACTGTGTATGCAGTTTCCAATGCTTGATTCAAGCTTAAGATGTGTATACGTTGAGTTTCAACACACTCGCAGTTCGAATGTGCATGTTTCACCAAAATCTGGAAAATTAAATGCAATATTTACACTTACGAGTTACCATCTCCCAGATTTTGGTGAAACATGCACATTGGAACAGTGAGCCTGTGTTGAAACTCAAAATATACACACCTTAAGCTTGAATCAAGCATTGGAAAGTGCATACAAATTTTGAAATATATGTATTAAGGCAGTGTGACGTCACTGGACCTAATTATGATTGCAACAGACCACCATAGAATACAATGCTTTATTTGCAGTTTACTCTGTGTAATAAAATCGTAAAAAATTACAATAAATATTTTTCCAGTTTCCAATGGTCTTTCATTTGATGGAAACTTTACTTGAGGGTTTACGATCACTTTAAGCAGAAATCCAATGACAAGACAAATACAAACAAAATGTAAACTTTCTGGATCCCCCCCCCCTTTACACAAAATTTAACATAGCGTACATAGGAAAAAAACAATTTTTTTACCCCTTCCCATGCGTACGTACTAAATGGAGGACCCCTAACTAGAGTGTGTACCCCTATGACAATAATTTCTCTGAGGTGAACATCTATGTACAAGTTTTGGCAGTATCAATACATACTGAATGCTAGTATACAGCATTCATCCTCTTCATTCAAGCAAGTACAGTTTGGCTGTCCACCAAGGGTTAATGTCCAGACTATATACAAGAAGGGAGATAACTCTGTGAACGTCAAACATAGCTGAAGTACAAAAAGGGGCATAACTCAGAAAAATATTACCCGAAAAGCACTACTGTCTGTACCACATAATCTATTCTGAGCCTCTGCCTATATCTCAGTAAATAAAATTTGTTGCGGTCTGAAACTTTGGCATTACACTAAGTCCAATTTGTGCTTTTCGCAAACCAAATTTGATGGGTAAATGTAAAGTATAAGATTCTGTGTGAAAATATATCTGAAAAGGATAGGCAAGTCACCTATAAAAGTTTTCCGACACCATACCTATCCCAAATTGAGGGGGGATGCGGTGAACTTTGCTTCCACTGTGGAATCCCAATGAAAGGAATTACCAAACCATGATCGGATTTTCATGCAACTGCTAACCAATGTGACAGATTTCACAGCCCTTCAAGGACCATGTTCCCGACTTCACTGGTTTACACTGCAAAATAATTTGGGGGCCTTTTCAAAAAGTTCTTATCATGTTATCAAGTCATCACCTAGTGTGCATATCAAACAAATCAGTATTGAGATTATTGTATTAAGTGAAAATCCTGATTTGAATACCTAGAACACTTTGCACCTAATTTTAGTTAGCAAAAGGGACAAGGTAGTACATGTAAATAAGAAACACAGTACAATTTAGTATGGACACTTCCCGAATCGGACAAGTACAAGGTCAGCGCCGAGGCAAAGGCCCGAATAATCTGAAATATAGGAATAATAGGGCAAAATCTGTCAAATTTCATAAAATATAGGGGAAAAAGGCAACAGCAGAAAATATAGAGAAAATAGGGAAAATAGGGCCAGTGCGAGCCCTGAAACTACACTGAAACGTTGCCAGTCAATAATCAAGTTATTATTCCACGAGGAATTCATCTATTTACTTACTCTCAGCTTCCACTATGGAATCCCAATGAAAGTCATTACCAAACCATGATCGGATTTTCATGCAACTGCTAACCAATGTGACAGATTTCACAGCCCTTCAAGGACCATGTTCCCGACCTCACTGGTTTACATTGCAAAATAATTTGGGGCCTTTTCACAAAGTTCTTATCATGTTATCAGAAATATACAAGTCATCACCCAGTCTGCATATCAAACAAATCAGTAACTTGAGATTATTGTATTAAATGAAAATCCTGATTTGAATACCTAGGAGACTTTGGACCTAATTTTAGTTAGCAAAACGGACAAGGTAGTACATGTAAATAAGAAACACAGTACAATTTAGTATGGACACTTCCCGAATCGGACAAGTACAAGATCAGCGCTGAGGCAAAGGCCTGAATAATCCGAAATATAGGAATAATAGGGCAAATCTGTCAAATTTGATAAAATATAGGGGAAAAAGGTAACAGCAGAAAATATTGAGGAAAAACAGGGCCAGTGCGAGCCCTGAAACTACACTGAAATGTTGCCAGTCAATAATCAAGTTATTATTCTACAAGGAATTCATCTATTTACTTACTCTCCGCTTCCACCATGGAATCCCAATGAAAGTAATTACCAAACCATGATCAGATTTTCATGCAACTGCTAACCAATGTGACAGATTTCACAGCCCTTCAAGGACCATGTTCCCGACTTCACTGGTTTACATTGCAAAATACTTTGGGGACCTTTTCACAAAGTTCTTATCATGTTATCAGAAATATACAAGTCATCACCCAGTCTGCATATCAAACAAATCAGTAACTTGAGATTATTGTATTAAGTGAAAATCCTGATTTGAATACGTAGAAGACTTTGGACCTAATTTTAGTTAGCAAAAGGGACAAGGTAGTACATGTAAATAAGAAACACAGTACAATTTAGTATGGACACTTCCCGAATCGGACAAGTACAAGATCAGCGCTGAGGCAAAGGCCTGAATAATCCGAAATATAGGAATAATACGGTCAAATTTGATAAAATATAGGGGAAAAAGGCAACAGCAGAAAATATAGAGGAAAAACAGGGCCAGTGCGAGCCCTGAAACTACACTGAAACGTTGCCAGTCAATAATGAAGTTATTATTCTACAAGGAATTCATCTATTTACTTACTCTCAGCTTCCACTATGGAATCCCAATGAAAGTAATTACCAAACCATGATAAGATTTTCATGCAACTGCTAACCAATGTGACAGATTTCACAGCCCTTCAAGGACCATGTTCCCGACTTCACTGGTTTACATTGCAAAATAATTTGGGGACCTTTTCACAAAGTTCTTATCATGTTATCAGAATTATACAAGTCATCACTCAGTTTGCATATCAAACAAATCAGTATTGAGATTATTGTATTAAGTGAAAATCCTTTATATTTGAATACCTAGAACACTTTGCACCTAATTTTAGTTAGAAAAATTACTAACTAGGTTTTACGTTACTTCTACTCCAGTGAACTGGCCAAAGTGACCACTTTGGTGGGGATCTTCTCCCTATCCGAAATGTGCAAAACATGTTTCTGTAAGAAGGTGAATGTTGATTTGACCTTGACTGGATATTCAATGTTGAGATTGTAAAACAGAGCATACATGAAGAAAGTGGCTCGAGTCATCTGTGTACATTCCATCAGCAACTCCCCTTCTGCCAGAAGATATATCTTCTGTGACGTCAAAGGGTCCCCCCCAGGATAACCAGATGTGGCGCACTATGACAAAGCTCTACATCTGTTGGGGTTCGAACATCATCCTCATCCTGGACAGAAAATACAACGATTGTTTTCAGCATTTAAAAGTGACAATGCATAACTGACTGTGATATTAATAGAAGAATTAGCTCCATCAGGCAACAGCACTAATAATTTGAACACAACCAATAAATGGGACATTTAAAAAAAATTCACTTTTGAAGTCTCAATTGTTGGTCACATATCCCACCACAACCATCCTGAAAATTTCAGTGCCTTTTCCTTACGTCAACAAATGCTCTGAACGCATACAGCCGGTTTTTGTTCTGATTGAGTTGAAGATCGACGAATGTACAGAAAAACAAGAGATACATTAAGCTATCTGAACGCCCACCATGAATAACAGGTGAACTAGTCGCGTTTACAAGTGTCTGTGTGTGTGTGGTTGGTGTTTTACGCCTTACTCCAGATTATTTCACTCATATGAAGGTGGTGCCAGGATTTATTGGGGAAGGAAACGGGGAAGAGACCGGATGAAACCCCCGACCTTCCGTTGGTTCCTGGCAGACCATCCCACTTATGGTCGGAGAAAGAACAAGATAATCGTTATACATGCAGTATGAATATGATCATTTGAAGGCACTTCAAAGTGTAAACCTAGTATTTGTGCAAGGTGTTAGTGGATGGGTCTCTTGAACCATATTTAAGTAGCATTGTATGCATTCTACATGTTCTAGAAAAAATCTTCTTAGTGGGAGTAAAGTCAATTCACAGACGTTTTTGATTATTTTTGATGTCAATGTTGTACTTCCATTTTGTGTTTTCTGCATTTTCCTGATACATACATATTGAAGATGATTTCTTAGGCCTCTGTTAATTAATCTTTAGCTTCTCATGACCCGCCCACTTGTTTTTTGTCGTAACAATAATTACGCATTGTTTTAATTATTTGGCATTTTTTTGCTGCAAAAAAATTTGCAGAACAAGGAAGCGGTCGGAATAACGCTGCCTACCTGCCGCCAGCGACAAGTTGCAAAAAAATCTACCTCTCGCATACGGCAAGTAGGATTTCATCTAGCAAAAACGATAAAATGCGATCAATTTTCGTAAATACCTTTTAGAAGTCTAGATCTGATAAGGAACGGACAATCCAAGAAATAATCCAATGAAAATTTATTTCAAGCCGATCTTTGGCCATCGTTGTTGTTGGTCTTCTCTGTCAACATTTCCCGCGCCAATTTAATTCCAGTTGCACGCCAATCCATGCGCGGTAGTCCGGTGCATGCAGAAGTCGAACCTGTGACGAAACGGAATCGAACTATCTGGGGGTTTTTTCCAGATAGTATACTGATGGTAAATAATATTATCGGCTTCTTTTCTTGGTCTTTTATTCACAAAGCTGAAGTTTTTCTTTGCAGAAATTTCAGTTAATTGATAATTCCAACGGGACTCTGACGGCTGATTCTAATTTATTGGAATCAGCAATTTACAAGAGGAGACTTTTGATAAATATATTAAATATAGTTGGGATACTGGTTAACTCCCCTCAAATTTTCATTCTTTAAAAAGGGTGTTACTTGGATCTAAATTCTATGATATAATGTCACAGGTGCCATCTAAATTTCACATGATTTAGTCAACAACAAAGCTTTTTGCAGTTATAATTGCAAAAATAAGGGGAAATAGTTGTCTTTGACATATCAAAGTTGGTATCAACTTTCCATTGGTGTTCACTTTCCATTGGTGTTTTTTATTGCAATGTCTTAATGCAGCCAAATAATTAATAATTACAGCATTCAGCATCATCATAATATCCTCCCAAGGTCATGAGAGCTAAAGATCAATTAACAGAGGCCTTATTGTGGCAACTTGAAATGTCTTCCGTATCATGTGTTCATTTGTGAAACATTTCCTTAGTGCATGTACTTCCACACATTACCTCAATCCACGTGAACATATGAGATGGATCGTCTCGCAACAGGGTTGGTAGCAGCAAAAAAGCTGCACTAGAAACCACATCTGTATCACTTGAAGCAGAATGGCTGAAATAAAATTGTACAGAATTCACTGATCAGTGATTATTTTAACTGGAAAGTGACCAACCAACCCCCCACACACTTTTTTAATGCACTTTTGGGTACTTGAGATTAGATTGGACACATTACAAAATGCTGGTGTACATGAGGTAGCACCTAAAAGGTGCAGCAACCGCTCAGCCCGGCAACATTGATCCCCCAGTGCCAGCACACAACAGATCCTCTGACAAGTAGCATCAGATCGACGAATGCACAGAAAAACAAGAGATATCTGAACGCCCACCATGAATAACAGGTGAACTAGTCATGTTTACATTGGAGTGTCTGTGTGTGGTTGGTGTTTCACGCCTTACTCAAGATTATTTCACTCATATGAAGGCGGTGTCAGGATTTGTTGGGGGAGGAAACCTTTTTTTACTCACAGTAATGGGGGTAAAAAAGACAACCGTGGATGACTGGAATTTAGACGTAATCGGATACAATTTAACTGTTCGGCTGCTGGATTCTTCTTTATGGTGCACTGCAGAAGTTCTCATTTTTACGATGTATTACACTATTACACCCGGGTTGTATGAGCAAGAAGCCGGTTCATAACAGTTCGGTCAACGTTTATTTTATTTTATGCCGAAATATTTAATATTGTCATTGTAAATACATTTTATTGTAAGAGGCTACATTGACTTCACCTTATTATCGCCAAAAACAACGATTTTCAGCGAAATAACGCTCGGAAAATGTGCTTTTTTTCGCTGTCTTCAGCATGGTCGTATTCGGCTATCTGACCGCCATTTCGAAATATCTAGGTCTCGTTGTCAAGGGGAATCCTTGTTCTTTCTATAAATAGTCATTAATTTGATTGCCAATGAAAACACGCGATGATGACGGATTTGGAAACGATAGAGGGATATCCCTTTCATAGAGCTGGAAGCAATGAGTCTCGCGATTGGACAAAGCCATGGCCGAAATAAAGGTCGTTCATTGGCCCAGACGTTGTACTGGAAATTTTCCATAACAAAATGACGACGTAAAAACTGGCGACTGTCGCGGAGGAAGTTGACAGAATTATGTGAAAATAAAGTTTGTTGCGATGATTTCATCGTAATCAACACTATGGAAAGATAAACTGTGCTTTTATACTTAAAATATACCAAAGAATCATATTTTGATGGGGTTTTCCGTAAGTATTTTATATTTTCTGAGCGGCCTTCTCAGCGAGATTTTATGAAAATCTCCCCTCGCGGTATTTATTTTTTTTATTCCTTTCTCCTGATTTCGTTCTAAGACAGCATATGAAGTTTACATCCAGAAAATCAAGACAGACTTAGCTAACAATATACATATGGTTTTTATCAGGTTTCATGCATGGTAAATTTGAAAAATATCGATTTTAGACAATGGTACGCGAAGACCGTCAAGTTCAGGATCACTCTCCCAAGCCCCCCACAGTCTACACTGCGGCCACTCTACCGGGCCCGCAGCAGCGTAACAGTTAAATACTTCCGGAGAAGTAGAACTATTGTACAGTACAAACTGTGTAGCGTGCTGCCGCCGTGCCGTCGTAAACCAAGTTGGCGACAGCACTTTAGTGCCGTCTCAAAATTTTGCTAATTTCAAGGGCTGTCACCTGCAGGCCAACATGCGCAAAAGCAATCCCAAGCAAGGTCTCATGACAAGGCACCCACATACCAAATTTAAGTCTACGAGGAGTTGTCGCGCAGAAACAAAATTTCAATATCGCCACCTACAGGCGTCAAGTCTACAGGGAATTATCGCATGGAAAATTTTCAATATCGCAACCAGATGGCGCCAACTGCAGGCGGATATGCGCGAAAAGCAATCCAATGCAAGGTCTCATGATAACGAACCCACATACCAAATTTGGAATTCGGAAGTAGGGCAGACAGACAGACAAACCGACAACAATACCCCTCAGCCCAGCTCCTGCAGGATGAGGGGTAAAACTGAAAATATACATCACTGATTAATGAAGATCACTGTAGTCAAAGTATACAAATCAAGCATCTTACGACCTTGTCTGAGAGATTTCAGTCTGGTCTTGAGCTACAGTACGAATATGAATTTAACAACTATAAAATTTAATCACAAAATAAAATGATATGCCTACCTAGCCGGTACCCAAATGTTTATGGTAAATGGTGTTCATGCATTACCTGTCAAGGAGAGACAGCACTCTTTCAATTTTTTCGTCTCTATTCTTTTTCCCTCTTGCCAGTTGGACCAGTTGTTGAGAAATCTTTGTGAATTCCATGGCAACAGTGTTAGCAATGTCAATCCCCATAAGTTTGAAGAAATCATGGTATACTTCTCTGGGCAGGAACATGGCGGGATACCTTTATTTTAGCTCGTGTATTGCAGCTTTGGAATTGATTAATTCCCGTCTGTCTGGGAAAGTTGCATCCATCAGTTTCTTCACTTTGCCATCATCCCGTTGGTGGTCTGGTGGTTGCCACTTCTCTGGCTAGCAGCTTTCTTTGTTCAGTGACCATTTTTTCATCCATATCCGAAGGTTTCTCAGGCGCCCAGTTGAGACCCTTCCTTGGGAACTTCACCGATTCTTCGATTTCTACTTTTGATCGTCTCTTTCTCTTTTTCACCGAGTCATCTTTCAGCCTGGCAACCTTCAGTTTGTTTTCAAACTTGACAATCCATCCTTCAGTTCCAATGCGCTCTTTTAAATGTACGTAGCGTTCCACGAGTTCCTTGGCGAACGTAGTTTCCATTTCTCTAGAAGGAAACTTGCTCAGTCTATACAGCTCATCGGGTACTTTTGTGAGCAGTTCATGTTTTCGGTTCCAGTCTAGTGGTTTTCCATTTTTCAGTGCTTCTCTTAACGCACTGGTGAATCCAGATTCCGATTTTGGCCAGTTGGGGGAATAAAACGAGGCACTTCTCACTGTAGTAGGTGCAATTGTAACTGAACTACCTGCTGGTTCTGAGCCTACATCTTCAGAGTAGAGAGAGATTGTTGGAATCGGCCAATTCTGGGACACTATATGTATGGGTTGCATGTACAACTCTTAACTTAAGACTGTCTTGTAGAATTACTTCATTTTTTCAGGGCCACCCAATCATTCCATTCCGTATCAAATCGCTGAATTCGCATACTGTCAGTTGAACTGATACTCAGTGTACTTGAAATCAGTTGAGCAAACTCTTGATTAAAGACCACATTGTTCCAAACTATTTCCTCACGACATTCACCATAACTGACCAGGAACTTCATCCTGCAATTATTATTATTAAAACTAGTATGAATGTAGTCTGAATGAAATGCATGAACATAAGACATGGCATATTAACATGAATGCAACTGCTGCAATGCAAGTTATTTTGACGTTCTTAACGTTCTAAAAAGAGGAATGCAGATGTAGGAAAGGGAGTAAGGATACAGAAAAGGGAAAGAATTGGTCCCAGGGACAACCAGGTTCTGTTGAAAATTAAGCGAGGGCAGCCACATTTACCAGAATGCAACCTGATATACAATGGCGCTTGCCCACATTGTAACCTGCAAAATATACTTGGAAGTTGCACCACTGAAATGAGAGCAAGTGTCCTGGAAACACCTGCAAGCTAGGGCAAGGGATTGTTGCTTTAAGCTATATTCATTAAAGGTTGGTGGGGGAGGTACGTACACATAATTTAGTCGGAGTCCATGTATGCCTAACTTAATCAAATTCAAAAACCCAGCCATAAATTTACACCAGCTTACTTTTACTAAAAATTCACACCACCATGGTTGTTAAATATTTACACTCCATATAACTTTCGATAAAATTTCATATCCTGCATAACAACAAATTTAAAAAATCCAACACCCAGTTAAAACTTTAACACTAACAGCCTCATGGTCAAATGATAGTTAAGTATTAGCCATGTACTATGGAGCAGTGCACAAAATGCCCAAGAACACCAATGTGATTATGCCATACGGACCCATCTTCAGGAACTTTCTACAATGACTGAGCGATCAGCAGGGTTCAAATTTGGCACCAGTCCATCAGTCCGAGACTGGTAAATGGTAGAGAGAACTGGTACATATTCTGCTCCCCTAGTCCTTTGGACTGGTCAAAAAAAAAATTGTTTTCATCAAGAAAACATCATTGAATCAATCCATGGACTGGTGAAAATATATCTGTCAGGACTCGTTCAAATTTTGACTTCAGTGACCGCTGGACTGGTGCAATTTTTTTTTAATTTGAACCCTGGTTAGTTAACTAAGATTTACCCTCACCTTACAACAAGCCTTCTGCAACTGACATGAATTCTCAAACGTTCAAACATAATTTCTGTCACACCTTACAAATGATATGTTTAAGAATAACACATCTAGTACCATAAGAACTGTTCACATTGTAGATGAACAGAGGATAATGGTCAGCTAAATCATCAACCTGTACCAATACAGGGTTTGTCTGTCCTGCATCATCTTTCTGAATGATGACAGACTCATAATGCTCATCAGAACAACTGCTTAGCTTGTCGCAAAGAAGACACAGATTTGATGGTTGTACAAAGATCTTGAAATGAGCTGATGCCGTTGAGCCACTGTCAAAATTATGTTCCTGAAATTTCGGATAGACTGTATCAAGCGCTTGAAGTAGTAGTGTTTGGCTTCAAAGCGCATACACCAAACCCTTACCAGAGGACCAAAGCGCAAAATAAGGTCTGGGTAGTGCAGCATGAAATGAAATTTTGGCTTGAAAGACACATCTGGAAATAACTCTAGAAAAAGATCATGATGATCCTTAGCCAACTGATCTAAATATGCTAGTCTTGCAACAGATATTGTTGGTGCAAAAACATGTTCCATTATCTCTTTTAGCAGTAGCACAAGTCTCAAGTATGTGTTATTTGTTGGGACCTTGGCCCCAACCATGAGGGGAAACAATCTAAAAAACACCCACATCCTTCCAGCATTCATCACGATTTTCCCCTTTGTAGAGTAATCTAATGGCACCTCTACTGGTTTGTTTCTCGCATCCATTGGCCCATACCTGAAAGTCCTTATCTTCGAGTTTAGGAAATGAATGGTAAAATGACCATTCTGCACCAGTTTTGAGATCACTAGGGCGAATTCGTACTGGGCCACACCTTCCAAAATATCGCGCATTATATCTGGAGGCAACCCTGTCACTATGTGGAAATACTGGAGCTCATTCAGAGGAGAATATGCTTTGATTCCAAAAAATGTTGACATTTCTGGAAACTGAGTGGCTAAACGACTCTGTTCGTCATACCCTTCAACTGTTCTAAAAACAAACTTTGATGCATCCGAGCAAGTCTGCATTTGTTGTCTTGTTGCAATGCAAAATCTACAAAGTCTTGATTGATCAGATCCCGAAAAACTTTCTAGAAATCCACCCACAAAATGACTTCCTAGGTTGTCACCAGACATCACTGCCACTGTACCATAACATTTTCTATTGGCATTGAGAACCCAAATACCCTGACTTTTGTCCATGATCAAGGGCTGCAAGACCCTGTCCAAACCAAAATATTTAAGATCTGGGACCTTCACCAACAGAGCTAACTGCAGAACATGGAGCGAGGAACGCTTGGATGGCTTCAAATTCCCCAACACAAAATAAAAAGCGGCAAGCTTGTGCTTCTTCTTGTGACTTCCGAGAGGATTAACTACCTCAAACTCATCAAAATACAAAAAAAATTGCAGAGCAGCTGGATCTGATGAAAACAACTCATTTCTAGAGAAAAGCTCACCATCCCTGAAATCTACCAGGTGTCCAGCTGGGGTCTTTCCTGGGTTGCATACACAACTCAACACATCATCAAAACCTAGAAGCATCTGAATACTGTCACATATTGGTACATACTGATAACTGCATCTCTGAAATTTGTCATTACGACCCAAATCATATGTTTCTGGTTCAACATGTGGAAACTTTTGCTTGTAATGTTTTGTTCTTTTCCAGTCAGTACCTAGGTTTATACTAATGACCTGTGTCAACACACCAGACCTGTAGAGACAATCTCCAACTTTGTCAACAACATTTGATGACAGTGACAGTTCTTCAGCAATTCTGTAGAAATCAGATTTCATGAAATCTGTGTGAGCAGTGAGTAATTCGACCACTTCAGATGTTATAGACTGAACTGTAGCAACTGGCAACATGTGCTTTTCTTGTAGTTTTAACAAAAAATGACCATATGAATTTGCCAAAGCTTCCTTGTAATCTACATTCACATCCATTTCCATCTCAGTTTCACTACTGCCTGCTACTCCACCATCACTGTCATCAAACCCCACTTCCTTTGCAGGCTGCCAACTACTATCTACGTCATTTAAAGTTGCATTTCGGTGGCTTCTAGAGCAGTGAGATGTGAAGGAGCTATACACGTTATATACATTTGTACAGTCTGAATAAGGGCATTGAATGTATTCTCCATTATCCATGTGGGTACGAATGTGAGTGGGCAAGACTGATAATCCTTGGACAATACATCCACACCAAGGGCAGGAGAGACGTACATGTTCAGTCCTAGTTGCAGAACTCGGCAATTGTAAAACTGCTGAGTGTTTTTTGTAAACATGTGATCTAAAGGATACAAATTTGCTGTAAGTGATTGGACAACCTTCAATGCCACAAACAATGAAAAAGTCTGGTGCATGCCCATGTTGAATTCCAATATGCTGTACCAATTTTCTCACAGTACTAGAAGTGAATTCGGAACATTTTGGACAAGAAAAGACAGTGGAGTTTGAAGAGGATGCTTCCATGAGCGGAGAAGTCACCACGAAAAAAATAAAATAAACAAGAGTTATAATTATAAATAGGTATAATGGATTCAAAGCTCTAATTCTCAAATTCATCACTGGAATGCATATGAAGATATCAGTAAACCATCGGATTTCCAAGAGAACAACCTTCACACAATACAGGTTAATAAACTTACATGTATCTGGATGAGAAATCAGTTTTCAAGCAGCATTATTCAGTTTCACTAACTGGTGTTGCAAAGCTCTCCACTGGCAAAAGCGTATCCCTAAAGGATCCCTGGAGTAATAAACATCCTCATGACATTTCACAACAATGGAATCTGATCAAACAGTGGATAAATTTTTTCCAGTTTGTGTCGACACTGTGACTCTTTTGTTCGCATGTGGTGGCACAGGAGCTTGCGAAAAAGTCTCATTCATACTACATGTATTACAAGTTCCATTGGCAACTTCGGTACGAAGGATGGGTATTTCAGGTCGGTTGATTTGACGTAGTTTCTTCAACAAGCTGCGTTTCCTCTGTTTCCTACGTTTAGTTCTTAATTTCACTGAGGTACCGGTCTTTTTGGTTTTACCCATTGACAACTGAAAAGTTCAAGAAATAATTATGCAAATGTTAATAACAGCTGAGACAAGTCAAAGGAATGCTACTAGAAAAATGTATATGTATGTTTCCCACTGACCACAGAAGAAGTCCCAGGGGTTAAAATGTTCTGGATTTCCAGGTCATCAATATTTGAGATCATCCTAGCGCAGAAGTTCACGACTCCCGATGACAATAACAATCAACATGTGCTCCAGTCTGGCTATTCTCAGTGCAAACTGATGGCATTGTGAAGCTACATCACTGAATATTTAGACAGCGGATTTTCATGTGTTTCGGCATTTGATACAGACGCATATTGCCTCAGCATTACGATCAGCAGTTGCCATTTGCTGATGTTATTCCAGAGGGCTGCAACAACAACAAATTCGGCAAAAAATGTTTAGGGTCGGCGGCTTTTTGCTAGGGTCGGTCGAGTAACCGGAAACACATAATTTTTTTCCGCCTAATAGCGAAGGCTGAGTACCATTCATATTCTCAAAAAAATGTCAATGAATTTCTGCTAATCAATTTACGCAACCAATATGTTACGCAGTTCACAATAACAAGACCGAACAATTGGTTACGTAGAGCCTGTACCTCAGAACTTTTTGTTGGCTTCTAGAATACAACAATATAAATAAGTTTTCAAAATATAATAGCTATATCGAACACAGTTCTGCAGATATAGTTGGTTACATTCAAGCATATAGGACAGAAATAGAAATTAATATATCTGTAAAGGGGCATAACTCAATTTCGATAGGCGTCTGATTTTGCACTGGATAAATAAGTGTTCAAAAAATGCGGTAACGGACCGACGTACATGACAACACCCCGAGGCCAAAATGGCCGAGCAATCCCAGGCGTCTACTCCCTAAGGTCTAACTACTGACGAAATTTGAAATGGATTGGCCTAACGGTTTTCGAGTTAATGCTCGGACATGGCTATGTGGACAAAAATACCAAGATGGCCACGGTGGACATCTTGGTAGACGCACACGCACCAAAAAGCAATCCCAGGCGTCGAACACCCAAAGGACGGACTATGTCGGACGAACACTGGCAGGCAATGAAGACGGACACTGCATTTTGGTAATGTACAGATAAAAATACATGGAAGCATAAAATTTGGGGCATGTGTCGCCCATCACACTAGCAAAGGGAATCACAAACCCCATGAAATATTACTGGAAATACATGTAAAGTTAATTAGCATAATTAGTATGTCGGACGTAACATAAGACGGAAATTTTTTCGATAAATCTTCTTTTTTTTTTAATATGTAGTTGTGAGTACCTCAAAGATCTCTGCAATGCGGGCTTATTGGAGGACGGAAAGTGTTACGTCCAACTGTGGTGGTTAGGACCTTAAAATTCTTTTGTAAATCACACCTTTGCCAGTTTAATTGTGCATCAATTTCTACCTTCAGATCCATTCCACCTAGTGACTACAAAGAAATTCATCTTCTATGTGTATTATTACATATAAAAGCATCTTTTGGATGTCACCATGGTGTATGTCACAATCTTGGTGCAAATATTGGTCTCAAATCAAGCTTAATTAAGTTAATTAAAAACAAATAATTTGAAGTTAAAACTGTTATTATCTTTTCTATCTCCACAACACTCAGAAAAAATAGTGGCATTTCCAGAAGTTAAAATTTCTTCATATGTAACTAACATGAGGCGCAACCCCTCAGCCAGACAGTTTTAGTCAGTGTATATTGGTCAGAGACTAATCCAGGCATTTTTTGGGGACACCGGTCGACTACCGCGAAACCGGAAATACACACGCTGCACAAAACCGATGCGCAGTGGGCTTAAACAGGCTAAAATGGCGGCCCGCATGGATTTAGTCAACAAGCATGATGCGAGTTGGAAGATTTAGTGTTTCCACCGGCTGTACACAGAAAATAATCAGTTACTTCTTGGGTAAATAATGAAAATAAGACCATAAGAGTGATTTTAGGTGGTTTTGGTTTAGATTTTAGCCGACATTCAATTTTGTTTGACAGTATTTGGGCGCGTGAGTTTGGGCGCAGATACCGGTATCAAAACACGTCTGGAGATTACTCCCTGTTGGTACACAATAAATGGAAAATGCATTTGACAAGCCTGAAAGATTTGGTTGAATGCAGAAGATGCTTTAGCAGCGGCTTGTAAAAGATTTAAATGTGATAAATTCAGTGTGGGATGTTGGATGAATTGGAGAACTACAATAAATAATTTGACATATCACATGCGAAAAATATGGCGGAAGAACAAAAATATTCTGAACAAAAACAAAAGGCTTCAAGCCATTCTTGCTTTGAACTCTAATAATAATCTGAACAATAATTAAAAGTCTTCCGATTTCTAAAAACCCTCGGCTCTGGGTGCCAGCCATTCACAATCTATTCAATTTGAACCATACATGTACTACTGTAGTTAAGTGACAAATATACAGATTATCAAAAAACTTGCTGAAATGGCCGCAATGTTTTCCGTCCAATCAGAGAAACCGGCAGTCATTACTTGTCTCTTGATGTATCTATGACGTATACCAAGCATACTAAACACTTGAACAGTATCAAAGGGTATATAGATCATCAATGATTTTACATAAATTCAAAACGGCTCCCAAGGTATCCATCCAATCAGAGAAAACGGTTCGGTCATTCATTTTTAGTCTCTTGATGTACTGATGATGTATACAAAGTCTTGCATCAAACACTTGAACAGTACCAGAGGTATAGATTTTGCATAAATTAAAGATAGCAATAACGTTTTTCATCTAATCAGAGAAATTGGTTGTCATTAATTGTAAGTTTCTTGATGTATCGATGATTTGTAGTTTCATATGCAGCACTAAAATGGTATCCGATATAGATCATTAACGATTGTGCATAAACTAAAATGGTGGCCAAGATTTCCTTCCAATCAGAGAAACCAGTTCTGTCATTCATCGTATGTCTCCTGATGCAATGATGATGTATATCAAATTTTACATTGAGCACTTGAACGGTATCAGAGCTTGAGATCATTAATGATTTTGGTTATTCATTGCGAGTCTCTTGATACATCGATGCTGTATACCTAGTTTCATATAGAACACTTAAATGGTATCAGAGATATACATCATTAAAATTTTTGCATAAATTAAAGATGGCCGCCAAGATTTTCGCCCGATCAGAGAAACCAGTTCTGTCATTCATCATAAATCTCTTGATGCATCCATGATGTTTATCAAATTTTACATCGAGCACTTGAACGGTATCAGAGACAGAGATCATTAATGATTTTGCATAAATTAAAAATGGCCGGCCATCCTTCCCGCCTCTCAGAAGAACTGATGTAGTTATTCATTGCAAGTCTCTTGATACATCGAGGCTGTATACCAAGTTTCGTATAGAACACTTCAATGGTATCAGAGAAATACATCATTCAAGATTTTGCATAAATTAAAGATGGCCGCCAAGGCTTTCACCCAATCAGGGAAACTGGTTTGGTCATTCCTTTAAAGTTTCTTGATGTATCGATAATCTATATCAAGTTTCACACTGAACAGCGAAATGGTTTCCAAGATACACAAGATTCATGGTTTCGCATAAATTAAAGATGGCCGCCAAAATTTCCACCCAATCGGGTCCAGATTCAATAGGGTTCTGGGTCACGAGCATATGGATGTGCACGGCAAGTTTGGTGTGCCTAGGGTGAGTCGTTCTAAAGATATCTTGGTAACGAGAAAGCTGTGACGGTTTCGCATAAATTAAAAATGGCCGCCAAAGTTTCCAAACAGTCGGGTCCAGATTCAATAGGCTTGTGGTGGACCACCCAACAATCCTGCACACCAAATTTGAAGTCTCTAGAAGCAATGGTTTGGCTTCTATACCGGTCACAAGAATTGTTGACGAATTTTCCGTGACATTGCCATGGAAACCGCAAAATTCATCACAAATTACCCAAATTTGATAGGCTTGTGGCTGACCACCCAACAATCCTGTATACCAAATTTGAAGACTCTAGGCTTCTAGACCGGTCACAAGAATTGTTGACAACTGACGACCAGACGACCGGACGGACGTACTTGTCGACGACAAGACCCCACAGCCTAATAGGCTGAGGGGTAAAAAGTGATTTCAACATGAAGTGCCTGTTTGTGACACCTTAGCATAAATCACTCGCCTAAATTATTTTGGCAGAGCATTAAACAAATTATTGATTTATTTTGTCAAAATGCACTAGGTCTAAGTACATTTGCTTGGGTACAATAATTTTAATTACTTTTTTTTAAATAATAAAAAAAACACCTTTATAAAATTCATTTCTAATCATATACAGCTGTATAAAAAGCACTGTTTTATTTTATTTTTGTGTTCCACGCCAGTTCCAGTTCCCTTATTTATTTTTTGTAGTTTATATCAACAGCTCGCATAAGAGAATTTATTTCGATTCATGACCTTCTTTTCCATGATGTTTGCCAAAACCGTTTTCTTTGACTAAAATAAACAAAAGTATATCATACTATGATAGTATATTACATTATGACCGTCAGGCTTACAATTTCAACGCGAATCCATTAGCACACTAATCATTTTACGACAATTCGTTGTCACAAATTGGTTCTGGTCGACAAAAGAGTTGAGAGCTATCATTGGTGCTGTAGCTAGCATTCTGTACATTACAACCAATTGCAGCATCGCTTACGTTATGACAACCTCCCTAGCTTTAACTTTCGTTTTTTCGCATTACAAACCTCTGTCTCGTGACCTAATCCTAGCTGATTTAAACTTTCACAGTTATTTTATAGCCTTTAGTAATTTTATAGCAGATACATTCAAATGTAACGTGTTTATTATATACTTTTCGACAATATGCATAAAACGTTTTGACTGAGCAAGGCGGACATAGCATGTGATAAAACTGGCAGAGGTTAGTTCTTGTCGAACCACTGACACTGTACTGTGAGAAGATCGACATTGTAAACAAAATGGCCTGCAAAGCTTTCCAAAAATGGAGTGGCTATTTTTACAGCAGCCGTAAAGGCTTGTCTGGGGGCTATTTTTACATACCTTCGCTTATAAG
The DNA here is from genome assembly GCA_036873755.1 of Hanleya hanleyi. Classification (NCBI taxonomy): domain Eukaryota; kingdom Metazoa; phylum Mollusca; class Polyplacophora; order Lepidopleurida; family Hanleyidae; genus Hanleya; species Hanleya hanleyi. Next base: position 107,102 of record JAVTVY010042005.1, on the reverse strand, counting down.
CGCGATTGCGCAAATATGTCGAAAACACTGTGAAAAGATCCTAGACAAATAACATGGTGAATGACGTGATGAAATACGGCATGGAAGGTACAAAACACCTAAATGCCAATTTGAGTGACCACATCGATTCAGAGTCTCACAAAAGATGCTTAGTGATCGAGACTGGTCAACCCATTTGTAAAAAAAAACAAAAAAATATGTTTCTACTTCTGTATAAAAGTGATTGTTATCAGAGTAGGCATCTCAGTGACGTGATCAAACTTGGGACTATATCCAATTTTGTTATAAATTCAAAATAAAACACGATCAAATTATATATTCTACACTTTTTTCTACCTATGTGAATTTCAACAAAGGGCCCTCTCTATGGCAAGTGGCTCAAATTTATAGGTTCTTAGGGTTTTTATGAAAAAGTAAAATTTATGTCAAAAATGGACCATTAAACTTTTGCATGAAAATAAATTACATTATTTGCTTGATAAACTGCAGCCAACAATTAGTTGATTTAGAATAGTTTTCTGTGGATTTTGATATATGGCTTCATGACAATTTTGTTGTGATACATGTTTATAAGTGCAAAAAAACATGCTAATAAGGGACAAAATTCATACGGTCTGGGTGTACACAAGATGGCAGATACATGTATTTTACAACTTTAGTAAAAATGTTCGTAAAAATGTTATTGTAAGATGACATACGTGTATTAGGAACAATACACTAGGGAGAACAATTTTACATTGTTATTTTTGATCAAAATTCAATAGTTAGAAATCACCTGAGATGCCTAATTAGAGTAACATTTGCGGGGCTGGAAATAAGGAATTGCCCTTCGTAACCTGTCATAGGTTACGGTCAATCTACCTATCGTAACCCGACAGGTTACGGGACAGGTTACGATGGAAATAAATCTCGTAACCGATGCCGTAACCCTCGCAACCCGTCGGCCATGTGCTCGCTTTGGCTTAACTCTACCTATTTCCCCAATCATGCAAAGTCTGCTTGAAAATCCTATGAAACTGATGAAAGTAATCTTTGTATGGATATTGTGACTTCTGATTAAAGCGTCATATCGTTATCATGTTGATTACTTCCACTAATTTTAATGACTAAAGGCTGTAATGAGCCGGTCACCGAGACGACAATCCAAAGCATTGCGACACGTGCGTTTTAGGGGAAACGTGATGCACACGGCACAGGTTTTTTACTTCCGTCTGTGAGTGCACAAATTCGTTTGAAAGTTACCCAAATGTCTCTGTCAGATTATATTTACAATATCAATCAATTAAATTCCCGTACGATAAGTACTTTAGACACGCAACTTTACTAGTGTTCGATAGCGAAATGCTGCCAACAGCTCAAAATGAAAACTGGACGCCGATGCATCACGGGAGACTTTACAACAACAACCCGTGTTAAACTATCGGTGACGGCAGCAATTTAGGATGAAATTTTCAAAACCCGATGAGTATTGTCTTCAGAATTATATGCATCAATTATCCGACTGACACGTCTGGCATTTCATGATTTCTCTGATCTTTAGATCGACTGACATTTTCTGATTTTCGTCGTTTTTGTTGTTGCTTTTTTGCTATGTTGAAGTGGTGTTTCTCAAGTCGTGAACGGTGACCGTTTGCGGTAAAATGACAAGACGTAACCTTCTCGCGAACGTTAAACGCGTTCTCGAATTATTTCCAGGCCTGCATTTGTACTGTTTTGTTTTTCAATTTCTAAGTCGTTTATAATGCAGGGCTTCGTGTTTAGAATTAGCACGCGAGCTAAAAATAGCTCACGTCAAAATATTTAGGAGAAGGTATTTGAAAGTCAGGCGAGTGATTGCAATATAATACAATATAAAATATGATAGTTTACGTGAGTTAAAAATACCTCTCGTTACGTGAATTTACGAGAGTGTTTGCGTGCAGGTGAGCTATCACTCGCGCTAAAAACGAAGCTCTGTAATGTGATGTGCACAGTGAATATGGAGTCTCTGGATTCGTGCAAAAGACTTCCCGCAAGTGGATTCTCTGGATTCTCGTAAATGAATTTCACGTGAATCCACATGGATTCTCGCACAGCCTAGCGAACTTCTAACCCTGACCGGCGATCTCCCCCCATCGCGAGCCTCTCTACTTCGGGAATCCCCGCGTCACTAACATTATTTATGTATGGTTGCCGAAAGCATTACCACCCTTGTTTCATAAAACCTGGCGCTTTCCTGGCAGCCATTTCTCTTCGTTGGCGATACTCGTCTGTTTGTGTAGAATAACCACTCTGCCTTTCTATCAGACTTATCAGTTGGGCATGGTGGGTATTTTTACCAGTAACGTTTAAATCGTAGATAATTAGTTTTCCTCAAGGTTTTACCTCTGAACACGGGTACATGCGTGACATCCGGTCAACGAATTTATAACCCAAGTTTCGATACCGGTATGCTACACAATTTTTATTGCCGAGGTTTGGGCGAGTGAGCGATGAGCGATCCGCCTCTTACAGCGAAGCCTGCCATACCTTCAACTGTGACAGAAATAAGCTAGCGTGTGACCTGGGATAGAATATTGATGGGGATTAGCTCCTTTGTTATGCAGGCCCAGTATTATATATGTTGTTCTCGCTATTATTCTCAATTCTGCAACTTCAAGCGCTTGTAATTTGGCCATTTAACATGATACAATCAGGGATTCATATTAGTCTAAAAAAATTCCCCCGAAAACTCAAAATTCCAAATGCTTGATTCAGTTTTCACAATTTTTTGCCACCCATCGGCTACCAAAAATGACGAGAAGTAGTTGGCACTCTTGGCAACTACATAGGATGTTGTAGATTTGTATCAGGTTATTGCTATGGAATCAAATAAAAATGGTTTGCCTTTTTTCAATGGGGATTCACAAATGTAATAAACTCTAAAATCCCATCAAGATAAACATCATGCAAGCACAAGGGATGCACTTGTTTACATAACTTTTGGCCTCTGTGACAGTTAATAATTGATCAATGTTAAAATTATATGTAATAAATATACAAAAATGATTTCGTATGCATGCAACAAATTCAATGTTATTACACGGGATGCAATTTATGTTAAAAGCATTGTCGCGAACACATGGTTCACATGTATCAAGTACTGAAAAGGAACCCAGGGGCAGATACAGATTTTTAATTTGGGAACCTTTTTAGTTTTGCCGCTAGACGTTCTCAGATGCTCTAAAACGCATCAGACGCATTTCCAGACAATGAATTTCCATATGAGATTATATCAATTTGCGTAACGTGCGTAAACCATCTCAAAATTAAATACAAGACAGAAATTTGCTGCATAATAAACTAAAATACCTGAATGTCTTCGTCTAATTTGGGCGTTTTTTGTTTCTTAATTTGGGCATTTTTAGACCTCGTTTATTTTGGGCGCCCTATAAGGGTATAAAATAAGGCCTGTATCTGCCCCTGGAACCTCTAGGATTGTTGTCCCATTGTCATTTGAATGAACAACATCAGCATCTGAAAGACAATAGTCTAAAACATAATCATTGTTTAAAGGTTCAGATATTTTAAAGTTTATTTAAAAACAGTGATGCTGGGGAAAATATTGTGTAAGTCACAAAGTTCACAGATACAGGGTTGGAAATAAGGAAAAATACTTTGATCAGTCATTCTTTCATTTTTGATCAGCAAAACTACTTTTCCATATTGCGACCATGTCATTTTCATCAAAATTTGATCGGTTATTGCTGCTGATGCACTGACCCTTATTTCCATCCCTGACACAACCCTAGTTCAATCTTGAACGTCGCTCGCATGGGCTTACTCCGTTCAACGCAGCCCATTATGGAACAATGGAGCAGATTCCCCACAGATTCTATGGGGGCGCTGTACACTCTATATTCTCGAAGTTCGTCCGGCATTTAGATCTGCTGTGGCTAGACAAACATCTTACGAATGTTCAACGACATTAACTTCAGAAAATCTTTGGGAAATCAAGTCAAATCTTACCTTAGATGACCAACATCAGTGAAATCCAAACGACGACAGACTGCGCCTGCGGATAAGGTTCGAAAATTACGCGCGGATGCATGTTTTCAAAAAGTGGTATCGTGCACGGAAACGAACTGAATTGAATCCGCCCAAAAGAATAGATTCCAGGGGACAAGAAACCGCGATGGAAATAAAAGCAAATTCTACGAATTGAGATCACATAAAATATCACTTGCTTTGATTCCAGAATATTGCCCTCCTTAATATATGAAAATAGCTGTGTTCAGTATGTGAATAAATGTTTAAATGATATAATATTGTTAAATCTGTCAATGCAGCGTTTGCTAATTAAAGCCACTTCTTGTATATATATTTTTTTATCTATATTGCCATAATCACGGTTTCTTGTCCGCTGGAATCTAATTCTTTTGGGCAGATTCAATTCAGTCCGTTTCCGTGCACGATACTATACTTTTTGAAAACCTGTAACTGCGCGTAAATTTGGAACGTTTTTTGCACGTGCAGTCTACCGTCGTTTGAATTTCACTGATGTTGGTCGTCTAAGGTAAGATTTGTCTTTATTTCGCAAAGATTTTCTGAAGTTAATATTTATCTAGCCACAGCAGAGATAAATGCCGGACGAACTTCGAGAAAATCGAGTGTACAGCACCCCCATAGAATCTGTGGGGAATGTGCTCCATTGTTCCCTAATGGGCTGCGTTGAACGGAGTAAGCCCATGCGAGCGACGTTCAAGATTGAACTAACACAACCCCAACTTGTGAAGTAGAGAAGAAAAAAAAATAGTGTAAAACACATTAAATCTTTTTCATTTTTGGCCCACTCCACACAAGAATATGACAGCAATAAGAAAAATCAGTCGCTATTATATTATGCAAAATGATATTAAAGTTTAATCAAAAACTGATGTGTGTGCACAAGCGAGAATAACATTCTGAGCTCAGTACAATGGCGTAACCAAAATCTCTCAATTTTCTATCCCAGGCGTGACATAATGATAAATGACGTGACCATTCCCTACTGATGACACAGTTTTTACGTTTTTTGCATAAACTTGACAAATTTCAGTATAGGTGTACTTAAATCAGTTAAAGTTTGCCGCGAATAACTTATGACCTACATAATAGCGTCACCATTGGCGGCCCTTCATAATTTGACGAGACACCGTCACCAATGTCACAAAATGGCGGAAATTTAATTCGCCCCAGTGTAACATGTCAAAAGCAAAACAGTTGCTCACTCGTAAGTTACGCGAGCGTTTGCTAAATAACAGGTTTCGTGGCGGGACATTTTCCAGCCCAGATGTACCTTTCTGACCGAAGTGATTTCCATCAGTGACCATGTAAACTGGAATTGAATCCTTTGTCATCTTCGTTTTTTTAACACATGCAGATCATAAATACAGTTTGATACATGCATAATATATTAAAGAACATTACAGAAGTTATTTCAGGTGTTAAATTATAATGCTTGTTGTGAAATCCAGAAATTTACAGCCTGAATTTACCTTCGTCTTTCGTTCCTTTCCTCCCGGCATAAACCCCGCAGACGGCAGCGCCCTCTGCAGACGACAGCGCCATCTCCAGACACTCGAGTAGTGTCCCGTGCTTTTGACCACTAGCTGAGCGTTGAAAACGTCCTCCGCGTGAGCACACCGTTCCATTCACACTCAAATTATGTTTGCTGCCCTATTATAACCATATGATATGTGCTCCCTCCCCAACCGTGCAATAAATATACAACGCCACACATAGATGTGTATTTTTTTTTTTCATGTCCTCTTTTGCGAAACATAACAAACTCCATAAGTATAACGTTGCATGGAAATGTTCACTACATTAAGTAGTCAAATTTCCATAAGTATAACTTAGCTTGCAAATGTTCACTAAATTAAGTATAGACAAATGTACATACGTATAACTTTGCATGAAAACGTTCACTACAGTAAGTAGACAAATTTTCATAAGTATAACTTTGCATGGAAATGTTCACTAAATTAAGTAGACAAATTTACCCTGTTCCATATTAGATTACTGACTAAGCAAATGTTTACGTACTTCAGTTTAACGTTTACATAAATAAATGCCTATCTACATTAAATGGGTTATGTTTACATATTTAGTTTTATCATCTACCTATATAAATATATGTTAACAGTAAGCAAGTAAACCTTTACTCAAAAATTTTGCAGTGCAATATCGCTTTCATGTGGTGGTGTGTCTGACATCATTTCCCCACAAAAGGCTTAAAGCACTAGTCTGAAATCAACATGAAAAGTACATCATCATTTCACACATATATCATTCTTACTGACAAATTAATTCAAATATTCATGCTGGTGAATTAATTCAAATGTGGATAGTTAATAGTTTGTGTTCACAAACTAAATATTTTAACATCCTCTCAAAAATATTGTCGTAATAATCAGAGTACCCGATGGATAGAGGAAACAAGTCAAATTGGTCTGATAAATGAGGAGTGTTTTATGCAGCATCAACATGAAATTACATCATGGTTACTGACCCCTGAACTCAAGCCAGTCCTCCGAATTATTTCATTCTATTACATCATATATTACAATATGGCCAAAGGGGGATAATTCTCAGGATACCACAAATACCCTGATCTAAATGGAGATAATAATATTTTATACATAATTTGTTTAATAAGTAAAACAAGGAATCAATTACAGCATACTATATTGTATCCTGGAAGATTTACTCACAACTGACTGAAACAGAATCTTGAGTACTGCCAATATATTTCAGTAACAGCTTTATTCATTAGCAGGGTTCTGTAAAAAGACAGAAATAAAATGAATTAGAGCAATGAAATTAAAGGAGTTGATTACATATAATCTGTAAACATGTAATCATTCAATACTTCTCAGTGTAAATTGCTGAATACAAGTCAAATTGACATGATTGAGGCTTTTTCATAGACAATTAAATTCCACGGTCGGGTAATATTTAATCTATAACCCACTTGATTTGTTTACAGAATCTTACCGTAACAATAAACGGACATGCTAGGAAAATATAATGGAACTCTTGGAACATGTTCACCTGAAGAGTGACTCTCCGTGGCAGAAATTAAAAGCAAATCACAGAATTTCTGGCTGGCCTTTCATGTGTTACCAGGTCCAGGATAGTTCGTCGGGAACCCCTGTAAAATAGCAGATTTCGTCTTCAATAAAATGAATTAAACCACACTCGTTGAGGGTTCGTGTTCAGAATCAGAACGTTTACTTATTCCAAATAACAGCAATGAGACAGCCAAATGTAGTACACTACAGTTCATATTCAGGCTTGTACCAGTTTATAATACATTACAGAACTGTAATAAGTATCACCATGGTTTCTCATAATAAAATAAAATATGAAACTTTTCTACAATCAACCCGTGTTGTGTTATCTGTCAATACACAATTAGGTAACAGAAGCTGAACGGCAGAATTCACTGAAATCTTTCACAACATAGAACTTTATCATATGGGAAACATCTAGAATATTCACCATCTTCAGTTCAAAATACCAAAATGACTAATAATTATCTCTCATACAGTCTTTCTGTGATAATTTGCTATTATCCCTAACATTTAACATCGAAAACTAAGTTCTAAACAATCAAATATACCGCCAGTTATCGCTACGGAAATAAATCACTTCAGAGTCCACTTCATCAACTTGGACATTAAGGACTCGCGCGAACATGGATCAAGATGTAAAAACCCAAGTCATTTTTGTGTGGCGAAATCTATTGTTGAATCAGTATTCATCGTTCCCAGTTGATTCTATATTTAGTGCAAACATTTTTAGTGCAAAGAACCCACAAAGAACCCATAAGAACCCTAAAAGAACCCATCAGAAGTTTGTTCAAAGTATAATGGGGGCTCCTCGTCCTTAAGACCGCATGGTCTGTAAAGTGACGTCACAAACAAAGTTTGTCCGGCGCTCACCACTGAACTTTCAGCGCTAAATTTACAATTATACATATTTCTAAAGTATAGACTCGATGGAGGTTAACTCAGAACATTCTTAACTAATTATCTGCGAAATGTCAAGATAAAACAATCAACACATACCTGTAAAATAGCAGATTTCGTCTTCAATAAAATGGCATCTTACACTTGCAGGCTTGAACGCATCTCTGCCGCGCAAGGGGAAGTAAATGAAATTAATTTTATACGTAGGCCCATCATAAATGTTGTAGATAGAATTGAATAATTATGCGATCAAACTGGTCAAAAATAATATAACTTGATTATCACTTTTTTTTACCAATGATTTTACATTAATGTCACGTGGTACCATCAAGTCGTCGGTGATCGTTTGGAGCCCCGACGTCATCCACACGTCAGATGACATGGACGCTCCAAATGGTCCGGCGTCGGGCCGTTTTCGGCTCCCGATGCCGCTCGTGCCACTAGAACCCGCTCCACTCCCACCAGTGGTCCACTATTGTTTGCTGTGTGGGTATGGTCGAGAAAGTAACACTGGATAAAGGACTACATCTTTAGTGATAAATCGTCATAAAAAAAATATTGAAGAAAAAATACGGGGAGAGACTGCGAATAGTTGAAAGGCAGGGACCATCCACGGTATGAAAATGCAAGTTTGCGCCCAGTTATTGGACACTTTTTCAGTTATGGATTTATTTGAAACTAATCCACTTACTGTAAAATTGTTTGTCCCCCAGTCTTTAGTAAACATCCAAGAATATTTAAACACGAATCCGCACTGTAGCCCACAAATGAGTTTTGGAATGAGCGTCGAAGATTCAATCGGTCCCAAATTTTGCAGTTTTGGGGGGTATCCATTATCCTTGGCTGTGAATCAGTGCTATTGCCACTGTGAGTCACATGTCGTGCTATCGTAAACAGGCTGCTCCCCGGAATTGCTCTGTTTTCAGATGGAGTGGTGGGAGAAATATACATCGTCTGCCAAACGCCGGTCGCGTTGCACACTGAGATTCAAAATGAAGATTCTCCATATTTGTGGGAACATTTTCAGCCAAATTTCGTTGAATTTAATCAACGCTGCAATCAGGAATGCAACTCTGAAACTGGAGGAAATTTTCTGGTGCATTTTTTTACCCAAATTTGTGAGACTATTTCCGACCCGCATGAGGACTTAACGTGCACAAATTCCGTGAGTAAACAGAAATTTACCAGCGTGTCTTTGTAACTCAACTGTAAAATTAAATTTGTATTACAGTTGTCATGTAATATTCCCAGAAAATAGCCCCGCTGGGTCTAGGTGTCCAATAATAGGGCCTGTCCAATAACCGGGCAGTCATGCTAGGCATTTTACACACACGAAAAAAAAAAAATCATCACACACATACAATACACCTTGGGACCGGCTCCTGTTTTAGTAAATATTCGTGAGTTAATCGTGTATGACCGTAGATTATATAGGAAGTAGTTTTGTGATATTACCTATAGCTCCGTTGTCAGCCGTCCTCGTATATACACACGTCTTGTCTGTATACTCTATAATGTGCACTTGACCCAAGATGGGTGTGAATCACAGTGACCTGGGTAGCAGGGTGTGTCTTCGTCGATGTTGTGATTATATAATATTTTTTTTCAAGAAGATAATTATCCCCACCTTTTCATACTCCATAATGACAGTGGATGTCATAAAAATGCTTTCTATATGCCCTACATCGATCTACATACCCCTCTACTAGATCTCCATCTGATATTACAGATGGAGATCTAGTACGGCGTAGAGGAGGGGTATGTAGAGCGATGTAGGGCGTATAGAAAGCATTTTCATGACATCCAGTCATTGTGGTGTATGAAAAGGTTAGAAATAATTATATTCTTGAAAAAAATATTTATATAATCACAACATCGACGAAGACACACCCTGCTATCCAGGTCACTGTGATTCACACCCATCTTGGGTCGAGTGAGGGCTATATATTATTTAGCTAGGTGGCAGGGGGTGTACGCTGGAAGATCTTTTTAACAGAGTAAAAGAAGATGGTATTTTAGATTATTTGAGAGAGATTGGTTTGTTGTACAAATTTTAAGGTTTGTACCTGTTTTAACGCATTAGTTTACTGCGTTGATGAATTGAATACTTACAATTTTGTTTGATCGTCGGTATATAGCTGAAATATTATGAATGCGACGTAAAGCTCAACTCCCACTACGAACATTTTGTTGTATTAGAGCAAAAACACTCTTCAGAACATGTTTTGTCTGCAGTGTGAGGTGCCCAGAAACATAAAACATCTGTTTGGAACAATTGTTCGTGAGATTAAACCTGTTTGATATTGCGAACATGTTTTGCCCTGAAACAAGTTTTTGTCTTCAGTGTGTGGTGATCGCGAACATTTTGCCGAACATTTACCAACAGTTATCCAATCAACTGGCAGCTGTCGGTCATGTGACGAAGCCGCTCTCACATGACACAACAAAATGGCCTCGCTGCTTGGTCGCGGCGACTGGCGGTCAAGAGAAAATGTTCGTAGTGCGAGGTTACCACGAACAAAAACACGAACAAACTGTTCTGTTCTAATACAACAAATTGTTCGTAGTGTGAGTTGGGCTTTACACCTTAATTCTCTCTCTCTCTATATATATGATCTAACATAGAGACCACACAATCTAACACTTAAGCACTATAACAAAAAACATACTCTACATATATTTCAACTACTCAAAACACGTCATATTCTCAGATTCACTGTCGTGCCTCCAAGTGATTAAAAGTGGAACTTCAACTCATCCCACTATCTTGAGTATTCTACAACTACATGACTAGATTTGATCAAGAAATTGATATTGTGTTCTGTTGGTTGCCTAGTCACGTTGGCATCAAAGGTAATACTGAGTCTGATAGGATAGCTAAGGCAGCCCTAGATGATGAAGTTGATCCTGCAGGAATCCCATATAGCGATTTTAGACCCTATATCTGTACTTATGTGAGACGGCTGTTTCAATCTTTATGGGATGCTGTGAATAATAACAGTTCAAAAAAACTATAGGCTACACTCATCTGAACAGCCAAAAACGTTCCAATCAAACCATGATCAGGCGATGTAGAATCTTCCATACACGATTAACTCGCGAACATTTACTTAAAAAAAAGCCCGTCCCAAGGTGTAGTCCATGTCATGAAGATCTCACGGTGAAACATATTCTTATCGAATGCATAGATTTTAAGGTTGTAAGAGATACTTTTTAACGAGCGACTACTTCGGAAGATCTTTTTAGTTGGGTGAGGGAGGATTGTATCTTGGGTTATTTGAGAGAAATCGGTTTGTTACATAAGTTTTAATGTGTGAATGTTTTAATGCGTGGGATTACCAAGTTAGTGACTTGAGTACTAATTTTGTACTAATTTTGCTATATAGGTGAAATATTGCTGAACGCGACATTAAACCTTAATTCACTCTCTCTCACACATTCTTGAGCACTATTAGGCTTTATACAACCTCAGGGTACATGTAGCCACTCTGTTTCATAAGACTTAATATGGCTACACGGTGGACTATGAGGCGGTCATGGAGGTGAGAGCGGTAGAACAGAATTTTCCAGGGTTTTTGGAGACAGTACAGCCAGCCGACATCATAAATATCATCTGTGAATGTATGTCGAGCAGATGGAACCTCGGACATGCATCATCCACAGCTTTTAGTAATTCCCCACGGAGATCAGTCCATCTGGGGCACTAAGTTAAATTTGTCTCTGATTTGTTCACTCCCAGAGGCCCGGCACCAATGACAAAAACGCCTATGTTTAGGAGTGAAATTACAACACATATAAGGGAAGTGGGAAGAGGTACCGACATACTGACAGTCACATGACTGTATATGTGCCAGTTTCAATTTCAAGTTTGTGATTGCTGGTGCGAAGTTTGGCAATGCTGGAACGGTCAGTGGATTTTTTAACATCTAATAGATAATCTTCCAAAATAAATGTAGACTTGTATATGAGAAGCTTGTCGCTACTGTTACCAAGATTTTAGTCGACGGTCGTCTTCCAGAAATCATTGTATCTATCGGGTCTGCAATTTTTGCCTAATGAGCGCAGTTTGGCCGTTATGATGATTCAATATTCCTAACTCGCTCAATATATACCTTTTTACGTTGAATTCATGACGTATACCCATCCTTGCTAAGGCGGTCCGATTCTTCATATGCAGCATTTAACAAATTATTGCTGCTCTGCTTTATATGGTCATGATATTTCATATGGATATCGGGATATCGTGCGAGATCACCGCGTACAGCCGCATTGGCAGCATTTCAATTAACACCAAGGTTGTACTTACAGAACTGCAAATTCAATTTTTCACAGGATAGCTGATCGATAAACCTCTCTAGGCCGAATGAGTTATGCACTTGACGCGCGCTAATGCGCCCAATAGCCCAACTTTCAGACCCATAGGTCAAGATGGGTCTGATCAGCTGGTTGAACAATTTAAGACTTTTGGACACCAAGTTCCCCGTCCCTCATCAAGGAACGCAGTTTATATAAGGTCTTCAATCCCCTGTCATGTAGATTCTTCATAGCGGGTGACCAAGTGCTGGAGGAGTTAAAGATTATACCAAGATAAGAATATTGCTGGACCATGTCAATGACTTCTCATGAAGGCAAATTTAATATTACATTTGGGACCGTTACCGCTCCTCTTCATGGCCTATGCGAAATGCCAAATTCTCATGGCACAAAGAAATTTCAACTTTGAAATGATGGATATCGTTAAATATTAGCTCAATTTTCATAATTTTTGGGACAGCTATACTTCAAGTGTCACTGTTTTAAAATATTCCTTCAAGGATCCTGATTGGTTGATAGTAAGCTCCTAATTTGCATATCATTTGCATATATGTATCAAATTTGCACCCAAAACTATGTTTTCGTCCATTTTTAATTGATAAAATCAAACTGTTTTTTTGCATGGATTTATTAATTTACTTGTAATTATGTAAGATGACACAAACAATATACATTTGAAGTTCATAAATTATTGCAGTCAAACAGTTGTATTTCTGATTTTTGGTGTCCATATCGCATAACATCTATTTTAATATCACTAACGTCATGATTTTCTTGCTGTGGGATGTTGGTTATAGTAGATTTAAAAATGCTTTTGATTGGTTAGAATGTATGAGCTAATTTGCATATCATTTGCATATTTGAGTCAACTTCCAAAATGTCCAAAATGAAATATCTTCAAGAATGTTACTTTACTAGTAAGTTCATATTTTCTTATGGTGATTTCGTATCAGTATTTATCGCAAAAGGGTATGTTTTGTCTTTTCAAGACTCCTCAGTATCCACAGTGGACTGTTGTATCCACAGTGTTACATTTACTAACAATGCGAGTCACTTGTAGACATACCATCCCTGTATGTCTGTCCGGCATCGGGAAGCCACCAGTACAATTATTATGTAAATGTATCAAATGACTAAACAAAATCTATGAAATTGTTCACCAAACTTCCCATTCCAGCCACAATTGCCACCACAACTTCAAGCTTACCCTGCTTATCCTTTGTTTGAAACTGGAGCATTATTTGTGATATGAGCAAGATCATCATAAATAGTTGTGACAACAATCATAGTGAATATATTTTACATGATATACATATTTAGATCATACAGATTTAGAAACTTATGCCATATAACCTCACACAATTTTGAGCTGTCTGACTACACACATCTGCTACAGAGGTGCCTCGTAACTCTGCAACAGTCGCCGCCTGGTGAAGTGCCATTCCAGGATGGGTGTGTTTGTACTCACTGGGAGTTGATGTTGGCATAATGAATGGTGCATCTGTTTCCAGCAATAACCTATTCAATGGAACAATCTGGGACATTTTCCGTGTAACAAACCCTGCAACACCAAAATATAGGTTTGTGAAATACTGGAGGTATTGTTGTTCACTTTTCCATCCACCAGTGAAACAGTGCCTGTGGATTGGGAAATTATGAGGGAGCATACAACGTAGAAGTGCCAATAGGGAGTTCAGCTCAGGGGCTATATCACGTACGAATTCAATGGAAAACACAATTTCACTGTCATGCAACTTTGGCTGAATTTATGTGCTAAACGTCCGTAAAATGACTTGTTTTTTATCAGGTTGTATCCTACAATAAATAGTTTTTAAACTCCTTGTATTGTTTATTAATTTCTCTTTCCAATTTCATCGTACCTGTAAAACATTTTACGCCCAAATTCGGCCAAAGACTCTACCAGCGGAAAACGAAGGTCGCCATATTTATCAAAATAGTCGGAAATTCGACTTTCGTCATCAGTGAGCCAATGGAAAATTGTCTTTCAAACGGAGATGGTTTTAAAGCGAGAATCTCGTAGATTGTCGTGATATGCGAGGTTTTAAAAAACTCTCAGGGGAAAGCCTCGCCGGGCTGTTTTTCTTCGTTTGTGGCCGGCCGACAGACGACCATGGAGGCCGCAGCTAGTCACGCACGTACAGTAGTTAAGTTGAATGTATAATGCGCCTATTGAAGTGGAAGATTTTGATAAATTTAAGCCAGCTCATCGCAAGAAATGTCCCTGAAAAAACCCACCCCCTCCACTTGACAGCGGCATCAACTTTGAAAAATAATTCTAATATCGTTCTCTCAACGGAATATTCTTAGTTATTGTAATAATAATTTAATTACTTTATTATTTATTTCAATTAAGTTGTCATATTTTTTTCCTGATGCAAAATCTTCATTTTTTTTTAATTGTTTTTTTTTAACTATTTTAATACGGGGAATGTGTGTCCTCAGTTTTCAGATATAATTGAAAGTTCTTGTATACATTTTAAATTTAACATTCTAGAATAATTGAATAGTTAATTACTTTTTTACCCCCTCCCTTGACATGGCACTTATAGGATTTTCATACCAGATCTACAAGTTCGTCAAAATAACTATTAACCACTTCCTGAATTTATATATTTCTTGTTGTATCCTAGCTTATTTGAAGTTGAGTGTTACTGTGATACATAAAAAAGCACACCACCAGTTATGTACATCTTAATTTACTGTCATAAAAAGTGGTACAATCATATAATGAATGATTTACAATGAATGGAGTACAGCTGTCATTGTTTTTTTTTGTTTTTGTTTTTTTCTTCATGATCTTATTTTGATGCTGTGAGCCTGGTATTATCAATATTACAACAACAATGACAAAGAGTACAATTACAACAAAAGATACATGCCTATAACATTGTTTATGAGCATAGTTTGTAGGTCCTATCTTCAGCTTTCATTGATGTTGAGTTCATCTGTCCACACAAAATTCCAAGCGTATATTTATTAGCATATAAAATTAAAACTGCTTAAGTGTTCATAGATTATGTTCATGTCCAAAATATGGGATTAAAAGGCCTTTTACCCGTTTTTATTTCCAACTTTTTGAATGATAGACAATTCCAAATTCGTTTGGCAACAACTATGTCTGATCATTCGTTTGGGCAGTATTTTGTCTATTACTCTGTTTAGTATCAAGATCAACAGCTTGGCTGCAGTTCTGAATAAATCAATTGATGACTCACTTTTTGTAGACGATTTCAATATATCGTGTAGTGGGAAAAGTATACACAATATTGAGAGAACATTACAACTTTGTCTAAACAGAATTCAGAAATGGTGTCTGGAAAATGGTTTCAAATTCTCCAGAGCTAAGACAAATTGTATACACTTTTGCAGAAATTATTTCCAGCACAAAGATCCAGAACTAAAATTAGACGGAACTGAAATCAAAGTAGTAAAAGAGGTCAAATTTCTAGGCATATTGTTTGATCAACGACTAACATTCAAATCACATATAAATTGCTTAAAAGCCAAATGCACGAAAGCTCTAGATTTGTTTAAAGTAGTTGCCAGCTATAAGTGGGGGGGGGGAGATCAGCAAACTCTCCTTCATTTATATCGATCACTTGTTCGTTCCAAACTCGATTATGGTTCTATTGTTTACAATGGTGCAAGCAAGTCAAACTTGGCAAAGCTAGATCCTATTCTCCATCAAGGACTAAGGCTTTGCCTCGGTGCGTTCAGAACATCACCCAAAGAAAGCTTGTATGTCGAAGCGGATGAATTTCCTTTAGAACTTCGGAGAATTAAATTATCGCTGCAATATA
This sequence comes from Hanleya hanleyi, assembly GCA_036873755.1. Taxonomy (NCBI): domain Eukaryota; kingdom Metazoa; phylum Mollusca; class Polyplacophora; order Lepidopleurida; family Hanleyidae; genus Hanleya; species Hanleya hanleyi. The sequence continues at coordinate 90,994 of JAVTVY010042005.1, read as the reverse complement.
TCACAAAACTGCATTCGAACCACTCAAATCCTGCATATAACTGTGTTTTCAACCCCTCAGTAAGCAGATTTATATTCACAGAAACCCTCGATTATTCCACCTCTTGGAATCCGTATGAAACCACACCTTGTAGCAGCTGGTATTAAAGTTAGTCAAATTTTACCTAACGAGCTCTTGCCAACTCCACCATGGCAGTTAGCCACGCCAGAAGTAGATATCTCACTGACTAAATATAAAAAGGCAGACACGAGCCAGCTCGTGTATACACAAGAATTTGGTCTACTGAGAGAGAAATACAAATCACATCAGGCTATTTATACAGATGGTTCTAAAGATAGTGAGAGAGTAGCATGTGCTACTATCTTTAGTTCCAAAACTAAAACATATCGTCTGCCAGGTAAAAGTTCCATTTTTACTGCAGAAGCAAAAGCTCTATTATCAGCTTTAGAAGGTATTGGATCCACTAGAAGGAAAAAACATGTCATATTCTCAGATTCACTATCCTGCCTTAAAGCACTTAAAAGTGGAAATTCAACCCATCCCACCATCTTGAAAATTCTGCAATTATATGACACCAGATTTGATCAACAGATGACATCTAAGGCAACACTGAAGCTGATAGATTGGCTAAGGCAGCCCTAGATGAAGAAGTTGATCCCGTCGGAATCCCATACAGCGATTTCAGACCATCTATCTGCGCTTATGTCAGAAAGCTGTTGCAATCTTTATGGGATACTATGGAAAATAACAAACTTCACGAGTTAAAAAAAACGGTTGGTTATACTCATCTGAACAGTCATAAGCGTTTCGACCAGGCCATAATCAGACGATGTAGGATCGGTCACACACGATTAACTCATGAATATTTACTAAAACAGGAGCCGATTCCAAGATGTATACCTTGCCATGAAGATCTCACGGTGAAACATATTCTCATAGACTGCATAGATTTTAAGATTGTAAGAGATACCTTTTATCGAGCAGCTACGCTGGAAGATCTTTTTAGCTTAGTGAAAGAGGATTGTATTTTAAATTATTTGAGAGAGATTGGTTTGTTGTACAAATTTTAATGTTTGTACCTGTTTTAACGCATTAGTTTACCGAGTTTTTGAATTGATTACTTAGAATTTTGTTTGGTCGTCGCTATATGGCTGAAATATTGCTGAATGCGACATTAAACCTTAATTCTCTCTCTCTCTCTCATGTCCAACAATTAGAACTACAAAGATGGGATGAGTTGCCATAATTTATCAAACATTACGTAATACATATATTAAAATATACTGCAAGAATATTTAGTATGGACAGCAATATTTCTGTTGATTTCAGCATCTTTATTATTACATCCTAGGTAACTTAATATATGATTTGCCAATTAGCGATCGTCACGCACCAGTGCACACAGTTGTGTTTAGACGCAGTCTGTACAATGGGCATGTCCTCCATAAGGTCCAAGGTTAAAAAACAGGAGAAATGAGCAGAAATGCTGTTTATTCGTAAATGACTGGAAATAAATATTTAATACTTGGTGAGGTTATGTTAACAAATACTAGGTTTGGTATATAACAATTTTATTAGATATATTTCCTTCCTTTTTCAAATAATCAGCATTATTCCTTGTTTCTCCCGTTGTTTAACTGGGCCCTTATGAAGAACACGTCTGCGTCTTCGACCGACTGTGCTGGTGTGTGATGATTGCTGATGATCGCCAATCGGCAAATGGTCTGTTAAGGAGGATGTTTTACACTGTAACCTTTTCACTCCCTCAAAAGAAACCAGGAATAACTGGTGTCTGGGTTTTTTCCAGGTTTCACTCATGAAGATGTTCAGTCTTGGGTTAACTCTGAGAACTTACATGATCCCTGCCCAATCACATATGGGCTTTATAATAAGTCCATGGTGCACTGGAGCAGCTTCGCTTGAATGTCCAAGAACATTTACCAAAGATACTCAGATTGTTTGTGAAACTGTGAAGCTTCCAAAGAAAATAAGTAACTTAACAAAGAGTCAGAAACTTCTTGAACAGTCACAATCTGGATTATTCAGCAGACCAAATCATTCCTGGGTTGCATGGAACTGTGAACGTGGCCGGATTTGAAGAGCACATGTTACTGTTTGAATGTCTACCTCCGAGTCAGCCAACAATTAGTGATATTCTGTCTCTCAGAGCATATTTGCAAACGCGTCAACTACCTTGGAAGTATGCCCACAAATAGGTGTGTGATATGTTTTCCCTGTCTGCGGAAGAAGTTCTTGAGCAGTCAGTACAAGTTCAATGGAATCGATTGCATGCACGGAGTCATGGAAAGAGACGCAGTTCTCGGGTTAATTTTCTCAAGGCTCTCTACCATCCCCCAGTTCGTGCGAGGGCAGAGATTAGAGATGGCCAGACATCGTCCAGAGGTCAGGATTTGGGGGTGCCCACTACAGTAGTCCAAAAGTTGAAAAGAGAAATAACAGAACTGAATTGCAGATTATCAGCATTAATAGAGAAGGACCAAAATAAGCAGACTGTTCGTGAACAAAATTCAAAATTATTTGAACTTACCAAGATTGCGAATGTATACTACAAACAAAAACAGGAATTGAAGGAACTAAAATCTAGCCTGCAGACAAGGAATGTGAACAAGCGTCTGAATAAGAGGGATAGTAAAATGTATGAAATGAGATTGGAGTCCAGATTGTTGAAAGAACAGAATGTTGAATTATCTAGACGTTTAACAGAAACCGAAAAGACCAAAACAAATGCTCAGAAGCTTGCTTCACATTATTACACAAAATACCGCAATAGTAAAGAAGATACAGATGAAAATGAAGCAAGAGTTGAACAACTTTCAGAAACTATTCATGAACTAGAGAGAGAAAACGATTCGCTTAAAGCGCGAATAGAGGACTTGTCAGAAAACAAAGAAATCAACACATTTGCAGGGCACATGTATGATGACAGAGTTCGCCAGTGTTATATTGAACTGCTATCCATGGGCGTGAGTGTGGGCAAGTGTGAGCAGGTTGTCCGGTCTGTTCTCCAGAGTTTAACTGAATTTGAGGTGAAACGACTTCCCAGCAAGGCAACAGCTTCCAAGCTGCAAGTTGAGGCTCAAATCCTATCAGAGCAGCAGGCACTTGACACCATTTTAGAACATTCTGACAGCACATTGCACACTGATAACACCAAAAAAGGGGCCGTGAGTATGCAGGGTTTCAAGTTTCAGTGGCTGGTGAATCTCCTGTCTTCATTGATCTCTTGGAGTTACCTAGTGGAGATACAGAGTCTGTGCTAGAGGCTCTGAAGTTGTCTTTGGGAAATCTTGCTGCTAATGTCACTGAAAATGAGACAGAGAAAACTGATGTTCTCGCAAGTTGTTGTTTTCTCTGAAAAACTTAATGACGGATCGTCCCATTGTCAATAAAAAGATTGTTTCTAGCTTGGAAGATTGGAGGAAGGAACTGTTACCTCATGTTATAGAATCTGCTAATCTAACTGTTGAGAAGAAAACCTCTCTTGTTAAAATGAAGTCTTTTCTGTTGTCTACATGTTGTCGTTAACATGGGTACAGAAGCTAAGAAGGCTTTAAAACAGTATCAGGACTTGCACATTTCTGGAGATGACCTTGGTCCAGGTTTCAACAATGGAAATGCCCGTTCATATGACCTCGTGTATCAAGTTTGCAAGGCACTGATAACTGGTCCAGAAAACCTCTCAGACCAAAAAGCTGGGTATGGTCAGATCATGGAAGAGAGGTTCGACTGGTATCTACACAATCGCTTTAACATCTTGTTCCATGATGGAGCAGCGACTTACTTTCACCGTAACGATATCAACGACTTCTTGAGTGGGGGTTATATAACAGAAAGTGACCAGCAACTCAACTATCTCCTAAAGTGCATCCTTCACCATATACAAGTGGATCTCAATCTTGGGAGTTGTCGGGCCCTTGGGATAATCGATAAACTCTTAACTGGGCCATTGTGGCGGAATTTGAATGTTGACAATTGACATCAACACAATTTGGGAAGATGTTATCAACTTCATGCGACGATGCACTCAAGATTCAAGCCCACTGTTGAACCAGGAAAGTGTTTTCGCTGAGGAACTCGTCACCAAGGACATAATGTATACAGATTTGTTTGCCCCTGCTAGTGCTGAAGTTGAGACACATACCAAGCAAGTCTTACAGCTGCTTTGTCAAAACACGGTAACTTTATGTGAGCGTCAGCTCGAGGATCAGTTGTCAGGTGGATGCCTACACAACCCATCATCTTCTTTACGAGATGAAACCTTGTCTGCCCCAGCGACAAATGTCATATCAGAGTCTGCCTTCGCCGACGTGGATAGATCTGTTCATCATGCTCATCAAAAAAGCACTATAGCAAAATCAGCTCTGTCTTGTTTTCAGAGAAACAAAACTACTGCCTATCTCCGAAAGCTCTCCGGTGAAAAACGCCAGAAGTACTTTACAATCGCTCGGCAAAGGGCCACTATACGGCGAAAGGAAGACAGATTAAGATACAGAGATATTAGGAGGAGGAGGTTAGAAGCACAGAGAGACCGGCGAATGCGGAAGGAGGCAAAACTTAGAAGGTTGATGTTGATCAGAGAACAGATTCAAAAGGATCTGCACGAGGAATTTGGAATTCAGCTGATCAAATCAACTGGCAACTCGAATCAGTAACTGGTAAAATGAAGTCTATGCAAGCTGTGAAAGATCAGATAAGTTATCGTATCCAAAATACACAATGTGATAAAGTACTTGGAAAGTACACCATAAATAAGAGAAAACTCACATTTGAAGAACTGTGCAGTAACCTCAAACAACTTATTTCTGAAAATCAAAATGTTGAGTTTGAAATCCCAGAAAATCATGTTCACGTTCACCCCCAAACCCTCGGAAACGTTCTCTGAAGTCGGCAACAACTGGAAGCAAGAAGCCACGTATTACAGGTCCCAGTGCTGCCAGCTCCATGGAAACGAAGGTGATGATGAATGCTGTATTGAGTGTTGGCGCCTATGTTGCCATTGCATATGATGATGAGTGGTAGACTGCCTGTATTGAGGAGTGTGATTCGGGAACGAGGCCAGACTGCAAGATGGTCAGATTTTTGCATCGGAAAGGCGACAGTTTCTTTTGGTCGAATCCCCCTGACCCAAGTGATGGAGAAGCCATTAGTAAAGTCTTTGCTTTCGCACGGAACATTGATTGTCGGCCGAAAAATTCACGCATGTTGACTAGAAAATGTCAAAGGCATAAATGAGAAGTACACAAGAGTTCAAAAATAAATTCATGGCGTGATCTTAAGTTCGGTGTCGGGAACATGAACAGCTGTCAATATATGTAGGGACGTATTTCAGACGTGGTTGGTCGGGTGATCAATGGCTGTGTGAATACATGTAGACATACTTCGGTCGTGGTCGGTCAGGGTGGTAAAAAACTTTGATCTGGTCGGTCGAAGTGATAACAGTTGTTAATATATGTAGTGAACATACTATGATCTGATTGGCTGTAGTGATGAAAATAATCAACTGTGTTATTGTTTGTAGTAATGTACACTTCAGTTTGGTCAGTCGCATAATGTTTGTAGTGATGTACACTTCAATTTGGTGAGCCACAATCATGGCAATAATGAACAATTGGAAACTATCTGCAGTAATGATCTTCAACTTGGATGGTTTCATTGATGAGAAACTGATGTCTTAACACCTGAAGTGGTAGTGAAAATAAGGCCACTGTTAATTAATTGTTTGTTTCTCGTAACCTTACTTGTAAAAATACACTTGCTGAGTGCGATAATTATTAATTATTAACTTGCAAACCAATTGTATACAAGTATGAAGAAAATGAGCAAGTTTTACTCATGAAAATATAAATCCCTCATGAATTTTAATTATTTGCCCTCAAAATATAGATGAGGCCTGGTTACGGGAAACGAACAACTAATTATTAGCGGCATAATGCATGCTGCCTTGTAACCGATGAAGATGTTGAACAGTTATGTCTCTGTGGTGATGAATGGTTAAGAGTTAAAATCTTTGAACTTCAATGGATAAACAATGAAGATAAACAGTACTTGTAAATTAATGTACATGTAAATGTAATCCTGTCGATAATGATACTGATCAGAGATAATGTTGGAAAAGTGTGTCCTTTAGGGACAGTGCCAGTATTTTGAAATTCCTTATCATTTCCAATGATAAAACGAAGATTTTCGGAGTATGGAGACAGTAATTTGTCTAATATAAATCTGGTCGATACTTCATGTACGAACTATTATCTGAGTGTTTGTGTCGTTGAAAAGGCACTTGTCTGGACACTTTGTTGTCCCCAGACTGGGCTATTGTATCTCCAGACTTGGCTATTGCATGCATTGTCTCGTGATTCTTACATAAAGTATTAACCATAAATCTAGACAGTCTAATCTTGTCGGTGATGAACTGCTGGACTTAGTCCACCTAGATGTGATGCATATTATGCTGTAGTGGCCAAAAGGCATAGATTTCATGACAAATAAGACAGAAATGAATTAGTGATATATGAAGAGTTCTTTATTTCTTGTTGCAATTTTCTACATTGTACACGTGAATATCTTAATTATGGACTGAAAAATGTAAATTATGAACATGTTTTAAGGTTTATCAAGTTCACTTGAATGCTTTATCGTGCATAAGATGAAGTGATCGATCTTGTTAATATTCCATATATACTTATCATGCACCTTAATTGCATTTCAAATAAACAATGTGCACAAAAAATGCTTCGATTTGATATATAGCAAGCCATATATTATGCGAACAGAGAAATTGTTCGACAAAGGTGGTCAATCAAGAATGCCTGGCGGCGGCCATTTTGAATAAAGATGGCGGCCATTTTGAATCTAGGTGGCAGCCATCTTGTTTTTATTATGGCAACTGTCATTTGTTCTTCTGATACTTTGCCAAATATCTTGACTATTTCAAGTTTGAGTAGCTCAAGACATACAGTGGTGATTATTTGCCATTTTAATTCCCCTAATTGTTTATTCGATCTGAATTCAGAATATCTGTTATATGCAAATTTATGCAAATGAGCAGATTATCTCCGTTCTGAGAGAAAAATGTATACATTTTTCGGAAGTCATAAACAATTGATTTAAACTGTGTCGTTTTAACGAAATTATATGAAAAATGGTCAATATTGTTACGTTTTTGTCTTCATTTTGCGATTTTGTCCCCTTTTTCGGTGCCATGGGTCCAATGTTGGATTATATGGCAAGAGTTCCGAAAGAAGGCCCTTTATAGGGATCTTCAAATGACACGAGCTTCGCTAATACTTGATCGATTTCGATTTCGTAAACTGAGATATATTTCTCTCGAAACTAAATTTGATAAAAACTTGATTGTCTGGATGATAATATAAAATGAAATTTTAGCTGAACTCCCTACTGCCAATGTATCTTCCTCCGTTGCAGGTCCCACTGGAATATTACTGTCCAGAAAGGGGTAGTTTACGATGTCAAAATTGTAATCATCTCTTTTGTCATAAGACACCAAACGCTATATAGACGATCTTATCGCTGTGGATAATCGCTATATAAATGACGCATGAAGGATATATATCCACGTTCACTGGATTTGAAGGAAACTACAGACAGCCCTACAGGCACATCATATTTAGATCTATATTTCTATAAAAATGAAGCGGGCATTCTCTCTCGTCGACTTTAGGACAAAATAGATGATTACAATTTCGACATCGTAAACTATCGCTTTCTGGACAGTAATATTCCAGTGGAACCTGCATATGGCGTATACATATCTCGCTTAGTAGCATTTGCTAGATCCTGTGTTAAATGTGACGATTTTAATCAACGTCACAGAACATTGTTGCAGAAACTTATAAAACAGGCCTATTCCACCAAACGCCTCCACTCAAAGTTAATCAAATTTGGCGATACATATCGCATGCTGATAGCAAAATACGAACGTAGCGTGCAAGATCTATGGTGCTACGTTTCGTAACTTGTGTATAATTCTGCTTAACCCGGGGCTAGGGGCCGTATTGAACCCATGTACTTTAAGATCCTCATGGTACTCATATGAACAGACACAATCAAAGCGTGACTGAGATGCATCAGTCTTTAGATGACGACTTTACAATGAATATTATGGATTAAGAATACTGATCAGCGATACGGATTTGATATTTTTGGAACATCATGATGTCTTGCCGGCATTGTTGAAAACCGTTGACCGCTTCTCTCTTGCCGGAAACAAGCCTATGTTTATGTATAATATGATTGTCTTTTTGAATTTGGTGCTAATACTGTTATATGGAATATGTCTAATGGACGACGGCTGAATTATGAATGACGGATCTGACGCTTGTAATTCCTACAGTGCACACCAATAGGTAGCTGCCTCTGTTGGGCTAAACGACAGTGGGCAGCAAACACATATTTCTGACACAGGTCAGAAGGGTTTGTCCCAACATGATGACCGTCCAAGCCCGTCTCACCAACAGGTACTACACGGGGATGATCTATCAGACTTTCCAGCCGACTGAGCATATGCTGATCATAATGATCAGCAAAATTAGGATGGATGCCAACAGATGCCCAGACAGCAGGAAGCTTAACAATACTGTCCAAGGAAGAGTGACGCCAGGGGGGAAAAATGTTTGCAACACATCCCTTGAACTGTATTGGTAACTGGACGTTTGAAAGGGAAGCGCCATGCTTAGACTGGATCAGGTCTAAGTGACAGTCAACCAGAGCTACAGTACGAGGCAAGTGAACCTTGTACTTGCAACATCTGGTATGTCACTCCCCACTGAGACTATCCCAGCACACATTTGGTGGTTGTGCTGTAAACATTATCTGAAAGAGAAAAAAAATAAACTTTAATAATTAGGATTTCAAAGTCGGGACTCTTTGAATACTGAACCATTATTTAAGAATGTTTTGTTTTTCCCACTGGCAATTAGAGATGCAAATTTGACTTATTGTTTGTGGATGGAGTTGATTCAATTGAAGGATTCAAGAGCCAGGATGAATGAATACAAGCTACAAAAAGCGACCTGTCATTGGTCAGAGATTATTTCTATATTTATTTTATCCATTCCAAAGACATTATTAGTTCATTATCTGAAATACCCACATGTACACATGCAAGAAATTAGGGAATATTTATTCCGTAGCAGAACATCTGAAGAATAAATTACATAAAGGTTGATACCTTTTAATATCTGACTAACTCACGTAGAATGTGAAGGCCTGGGGTTCAATTCGACGACTGAATTTTGAGTGTCGGACTGGTTGATATAGGTTGGAAATCTGAAAGTATACACAAATACATAGAATTCGTTAAATTACAAATGATTACTATTTACATTTTGTACATGTAAAAGGTACGAATATTATTTGAAGCTGATAACACCAATATTATTCTAGTAATTTCATTGATATGTTTGGGGGATGTTTCGTCTTTTCAAAACTCTTCAGTACAAGTTGTACCCAAATTGCAATTTTTGTTAACAAAGTGAGTCACTTTCAGACATACCAACCCCAGTATGCCGTGGCTAGCAATGGAAAAGACTTAACGAGAGATCCTGAAGGATCTTGGCGCCCACCATTGTCCGATAATTGTAAGCTAATAACAAGAGGGTCTTTTTGTCCACTGTTACCAAGAACAAACCACTGATTTGTAATTTTGTTTGCAGAATTTCGAATTTGAGCGAAAAAGATCGAAAAGGGGACGGTATATTATACAATGGCTTTAGTCTTTATTTTTCAAGGAAATGACTTGATAAACAGGGGATTATTTTGAGATATTTTATGTCCGTTAAAATTTAAACCAATCCGTAGGGCCTACGTCCTTAACATTGCGATGTGAATGTTTTGTGAAACAATGTTCTTTGAAAATGAAACATTTCATGTTAATGAAAGTTGAGACCGGAGTAATGCCGGACGTATAACTTCAACACATGTGACATCGATACTTCTTTGCTGCACTGCAATTCACTTCCGCAATGGCAAAGACACAAGGTAGATCTGCTGTTGCACAACAAATAAATAGGAACAATTTGTTGTTCAATATAGATTTATTAAGAAATCACTCGGTACACACAGTTTTGTAAATCAGGGCAAGAAATTTGTCTCTGGTGTCCTGAAGGGTGTCGCACGTGACAAGAATATGTATACGAGACTCTGGATGTTCAGAGCACAACCGGCAGGTTGGATCCACAGCAAACTGGTTGAACACAGCTTTGTTTGACTGGAGTACATAGGTTCCTGTCAGGAGCCTCAGCTGAATGGGGATGGCTCGGACATCCGTTACACCCGTAGAGACGGAGGATATCGCAGGTTGAGTTTTTCCGGTTGGAAAGCAGCCGAGGGTCATATATCTGAGAGAAGGATACATATTACATTTTTGAATGGGACTAAAAACACATGTTCCATAAACAGACAGCAATGGCGACCTGTGTACCAAATTTGAAGAAAAAAATCTGTTATTTCCCAGGAATTTGTGAAAATTCTGCTCAAGGAATAGACGCTGTTATGTATTGGTTTAGACTATGGAACTTGTCGCACTTTTCGCAACCGATTCATGTATGACATGTCACAGATTGAGAAGGGAATAATCATCTTTTATTTTTTTTCTGGCTATAACTTACCGTTACTGATGACGAAAAAAAAATGTGCAATGAAATGTATGCGGACTACCTGATGTTGGTGACATAATAGAATAAAAGGAAGGGTTGTACTCACTTGTCAGAAGACACTCCGATTAGGTACAGGAATCTACACCTCATCAGAGCATCCTGGTGATCTCTATCTCTTCTTCACGATTCCCATTTCAAGGCATCTTGGTGACGCCAAAGTCAAGGCATCTTGGAGATGCCCATGCAGGCCACCCATGGACATTGGTAGGGCGTAACTTGAGGACTGGCTTAAAGTATGTGCCAGGAGCCTCGAGTCGGTGTAAATTGTCTGCATTTTACATATTTGTAATATGATGCTCAAAAGTGACAAAACACACTAATTTGGTCATTGGCTATGAACGGGGACCCTCCTTTATTGGACGTCAGATTATGGATTAAGGGAGTAGATGCTTAGAATTATCGATGTATTAGAATTCATATAGTAAATTTGTAATATGCTCTCATTCGTTCTTGTTTTCGTGTAGAAATTCGTTCTTTTTTCATTTGTGATTGTCTGATTTGATGAGAAATATGTTGGCTGATAAAGAGATGACTTTCAAATAACGGAAGTAAATGCACAGAATACAAGACGATGGTTAGACCAATAACTTGGTATTACGCCAGCCTGCACACTCTTTTCATTGGTGTAGACGTGGTCGAGTAATGTCCCATTTACAGTTGTAGGTTCAGTGATTAACTGGGTAAGTGCTAATTCCTGTTCCATGAATTGTACAAATGTATTATCTTTGTCCACAAGTTCATATTAAAATCTCCACGAAAGAAAGTCGGTTTCTGTGTATTTATGAATGGCTGGATATTGTTGCGTACAACATGTTGTAGTTGTAAATTTGACAGTTTTGGTGTTTTGTAGATGAATATAACTTGAACATCATTTTTTTTGATTTGTGCATCTATGAAGATAAATTCAACGTTGTCATAGATGTGAGAATTGATTTTGTTCACAGTTATATCATGTTTTATGTATGCGACTAGTCCGTGAAATGGTCTGGTCGTGTTGGATGGCCGAGCTTCATCTAATCTATACATTTGAAACCCTGGCAGTTCATGCTGATCAGCTCGGTCTGTATTTACAAGACGTGTCTCACAAATTCCAATTAAGTCTGCATTCTGTACATTTGGATCACTCTTGATATCGTCTATATGTAAATGCAGGGGTCTAGCATTGTTAAACAGTAGTTTTACCTGGGAGTTGTCAATACCGTACAGAGGTGTATAACACAACTGAAGTGGATTCTTGTAAAGCCGTTCCATTTCTTGATGTACCTTTTCATCCACTTTCAATGCTTTCTCATTGAAGTCAAGAATGTGCAAGTTTGCTAATTTGCGAACTCGAGACAATGCAACATAATGAACATGTGGTGGTTTATAACTGGAGCTTAGATCTACAACAACTTCATCAACTGTGGCGCCTTGCGCTTTGTGAACAGTCTTAGCTGCAGCTGGGGCAAGTGGAAATTGGATTCTTTGATAAGTTTTTTTGTTATGAAGATATGTCCGTTTTGTTTCAAATACTGGTGTCCTTTGCTGATCAATATCTGTATGATAGAGATGTTTATTGTTTTCTTCTTTTGCTACCAATGTTTGTATCGGTAAAAAAACCCCATACAATAACTGGTCTCTTAGATGTTCCTTTGTACTCGATGTGTTTCAGAATTGCTGATGCACCATTTGTCAATCCATCATCGACGTCAACATTGACTGTTACATCATATGTCATGTCAACCGCAAGTTTCAGCACACTAGGGAGGTATCCAGTTTGGCTGAGTTTGTCTTTCTTATTAATTTCTTCTACCAAGTGAATCTTAGTCTCTTTGTTTATGTTGACGGGAGAAATAATATCCGTATCGGCGAAGACGTCTACTTTTATAGTTTTCAGATCTTGAATCAATGTGCTGTTGAAGTTATCAACTTTCTTGTTCTCTGTAAATAAATGCAGAGCTTTCCTTGGATAGTCTACAGACGTTCTAGAAATCATGTGAGATGTGATAATATCTTTATCCGTTGGTAAGAGTTGATTGAATCTTAACCGGTTTAACATCTCAGCAAATGGCAAGTCATCTTTTTGTCTCATGATTTCGGCGAGTTCAAATATTTGGAAATGTTTTTTCCATAAATTGCTTGCTAGAACGACAGACAAATCAGAGAAGATCCATGAATCTGCTACAGGACATAATTGATAAAAGTCTCCCACAGCTATTATACTTATCCCTCCGAAATCTGTTTTGTACCGGTTAGTTCTTGTAGTGGGTCATGCATGAAAGCGAAGAGCTTGTTACCAACCATGGAGATTTCATCGATAATGATAACGGCAAGGTCTTTGTAAGTTGTTCGAAATGTATTTAGCTCATCACTGTACATATGCTGTTGTGTTTGGAACATTTTCTTGTGGAAAGCAGAGGCTATTGTTACCCCATTTATGTTGTAAGCTGCCTTTCCTGTGAATGCTGTTCGTAAGATCTTTATAGTATCCGGGTCATTTCCATCTTTGGAATTTAGAAGTCTATGTAGTGTTTGGTAGAGAGCTTGTATTACTACTGATTTACCAACACCCGCACCACCCGAAAGGAATGCGTAAAGTGGGTCAGTCTTTGTAGAAATCCATTGTATAACGTGATTAAAAAATTCTTGTTGTTTAATGTTAAGAGATCGGAGCAAAGCCCGGTATTCATCATCTGGAAGCAGTACTTAATTTGTTTCAACGGATACAGAGGTACCAGGTAAATCAAGATCTTGGCCAATATCTGCTGTGCTCTGGGATTGTGTCGGGGGAATAAAGTGGATAAAGTCCTCTGACTGACTGGTAGATTGCTCAGCATCTTCTGCTTGCACTTGTTCAGTGTTAGGTGCTAAAATGTCAAACTCTGTGGAAAGGTCTTGTTCAGCTTGTTGCCTCGCTAGATCTAATTCTTCGACATGGTGTTCGTATTTCTGCAGCAATGGTAAAATCTCTGCACTTTTATTTTGGTAATGACCTTCATATGTGTCGTATCCACCCTTAGGATCTTTGTTTTCGTCTCTCCATGGCATAAACAGAAGAAGTTTTTCTCTGTAGAAGTTCTCAGAATTTGTGCTCTTGCTGTATCTTACATATCGTATTACCTTTGGGTTCCTCCTTTTTCTGATTGTTATGCCACCTCGCAATTTCATCACAATATTTGTATCACCGAACTCTGTATCACTGTCTGTCTCAACGTTATTGTCAGATGCGGATAAATGACCTTTATCATCATCATTGCATTCAACTTCAAAAGTAGGTTTCTTTTGTCTGTTTCTTTTGTCTATACTTCACTTCCAACTCGGAAACATAATCAGCGAGGCAGTATTTTTCGATTTTTTTTGGTCTTTTTGCATACCTCTTGATGATGTCAGATTCAATGTCTGTCGAGTCATCTGGAAGCTGTTCGAGCTGTTCTTCATTTTTAAGAGAAAAACTCTCTGGTCTGGAGGAGATGTATTGATGAATACTACTTCACGAGATGCTCGTGTCAGTGGCATCTGTAACACCAGATATGATGCTTCTTGGGCACTTATTTCAACAAAATTAGGGAACTGGTTTCCAATATGTCGAACCTGCCTCTTTAGATCCATATTTCCCTCTGTTGCTTCTTTAGACGCCTGCTCTAGCATAGTACTCATACCTCGCTGCGATTTGCTGATATAGGAAACAATGTACATTGCACAGGTATTGGGGTCAAGTACAAATTGTATGTCCAGGTTTGCTCTCCATGCGCTAAGCACAGCTTTATTGTAATAATTCACACGCATCTCTGATGGTTTTCTTTTCAAAAACACCTTGGGTCCTTTGAGAGAGCTTGACATATCACATCCGTCCTCTCTCTCGTTCATTCTAGTATGTATTTCTGAGTATTTTTTCCTGTACGCCTCAACATCATTTTCTAGTGGTTCTAAGACCATTGTTTTTTGAAGTGGTGGAAGGGGAAAGCCAAATCTACAGACAGATCTACCACCTTTCTTGCATGTTTTCGAATGCTTATGAATTTGCAGTTGAACCAAGTCTCGTAGGTCTTCCTCGACATCCAGGGAACAAGTCACATATTTGTCAACATACTGAACAATGTCGTCTTCAGAATCCACATTATATGTTGGTGCATTCTCTGTCCATACTATCATGTGAGTGTGTGGCGAGCCTCGATTTTGAAATTCAATGCGTTGGAATGTATCTGTAACAGTTCCAATTGGAGAGTGTTCGCTTTTAAGTACAGTGTTTACAAATACTTGCACTCTGTGGTCAAAGTACCTGGACGTTGTTACAGGGTCTTTTTGAACAAGTTTGACTTTGTCAGACCATGTCATATTTTCTATGTCTTTATCGGAACACGGCACACCAGCTAAGACAGCTAAAGTTTTAAGTAACTCTGTCCAACGAGTATCAGCAGAAGATAATGACATAAACCATGTTGGGAGTCCTAATTGTCTAATCATAGCAAATACATCCTTTTTTCTTGAAGAAAGGTATGCTGGAGAATTACGAAGTGTTCTAAAAATGTAGTAACCTTCATTCAAGTTAACTATCTTTTCAACAATTTCAGGGTTTCGCGCTTCTTTTGCTGTAATTTTCTTTCCTTCACTTTTCTTCCTTCGAACAGCTAAGTTGACTTTATCAACCACTTGTTTCCTTCGTATTTTGTTCAACTTGAAAAAGAGATTTGGAACACATGTTGCGGCTCTTCGATCAACACTTCGCAGTTCCCATTTTGAAACATCACTGTAAGATACAGGTACCTGCCGGTCATTGTTTCCTAATCTTTTCTGTCCACAATATATTGTTGGAAAAGAGAGTACTTCGGCATCTTTATCATGATAAATGCTAAGTGGTTGTTTTCCCTCGCCAGGTGCTAGAACTAGGCCTTTGTTGGTATCAAGATTTGTTTGGTCGATGAGTGTGTCTGAATTGCCTTGAATGCGATCATCTTCATGGATTTCGATAAATGTATCTTCGTTTTGTAACTCGTTCTCAGGATCAGTAAATGCTTCTGAATAAACAATTTCAGCTTGTCTACCATCTGCAGTGTGGGAACAACTATGTGCAAGTCCGCCGTTTAAGTTTTGTGATCTTGTAAATTCTTGAATAATTTCCTGAGCACTATTAGTAGTCTCGTTAACCCAATTCTCATCAATGGGCAGACCAGAATTCTTATACAGCTGACTATTGTTCATAAGCCAGTGTAAAGCTGTGAGTACAACAGTTGGTCGCACATTTTCAGAAAAGACACACGATTTGTACGGAAGTCTTTTCCTCAGTTTTACAGAAACTGTGAAATGTTCATCGATTTGTCTTGGTAATGCATTCAGTGTCGGCTGAATGTCAATCGGGACATTAACCACATTGCCTTTTGTTGAATACTGTCCACCTCGTGGTAATTCTCTTATCTGCATAAAGGGTATTCTCAGCGCTACAAGTCGTTCTTCGAGAGGGTGCAAGTTCAACTCTGGGGGTTTATCAGAGAGTTTTGGAACTTTACATTTCTTTAATGAGGATAAGCATGTGTGACAAATCCATTCTTTTCCATCTACAGATTTGTATCCTGTATAGAAATCTTTATATGTTTGAAATGAAGGAACAGGACAACTCTCTGTTACGCTTTCTCTAAACCATGTTTGATGACAACAGGTACATACGTATTCTGGTCCTTTTTCTGTATTTTTAAAGAAAACATCGATACATCATGTCCGAAACGTCTTTTTTTACACTGTTCTTTTTCATGCTGAAAATAGTCTTGGTTCTTTCGATTTTCTGATTTTCGTTTTCTGTGCAAGGCTTTTTTCTTCTTGTGTAATATGCCTTCTTTCACATTGTTTCATTCTTTCAATCGCAAGGAAAGTTCTATCCTGTCGCATTTGTCTCTTTGTACTCAAATCTACCTTTGACTCCGCTTGTGAAAATGCTGGATCAAGTCTAGCTTTTTTCTTCAGTAATCTTTCTCGTTCCAAAAACTGTGAATCTTCTCTACATTTCCGCTTACATTTCAGATCTATCACCCTGTGCTTTTCTGGTTCTTTTTCCCTGGCTCTCCTCTTACTTTGTTTTTCAATCACTAAGAAGCTTGGATCATTCCTTGCTTTCCGTTTACTGTGCGCATCCATTACCCTGTGTTTCTCCGGAATTTTTTTTCTAGATTTCTGTTTGCTTTGGACATCTATCACCCTGTGCTTTTCCGGTTCTTTTTCTCTAGCTCTCCTCTTACTTTGTCTTTCAATCACTAAGAAGCTTGGATCATTCCTTGCTTTCCGTTTACTTTGGACAGCTATTACCCTGTGTTTCTCCGGATCTGTTTTTCTAGATTTCTGTTTACTGTGCACATCTATTACCCTGTGTTTTTCCGGTTCTTTTTTCTAGATTTCTGTTTACTGTGCACATCTATTACCCTGTGTTTCTCCGGATCTTTTTTCCTTGCTTTCCGTTTACTTTGGACTTCTATTGATTTGTGTATTTCTGGATATTTTTCTCTAACGCTTGATTTGCGTCTTTTGTCAGATTCTTTCAACATTTTTATCTTTGAATTTCTTTGTCTCATTTTCTTCATGTACGTACGCATGTACTCTCGCCGTGTACAAGAATGAATTTTGTCAATTTTGTTGTCAGTTGCACATTTTTTCTCCTTTAATATTTGTCTCTTTTCCTGATCTTGAAAATATAACAGAAGTCTATCATTTGCCGTTTCTTCAGTCAATCCTGTAGTCTTCTCAGAACTCTTTGGTGTTTGTTGAGTACAACTGTCTGAACTTATCCTCAATAACTTGACAGCTGTTACTTCGAAAATATCATGTGCCCGATAAGCCATTGATTACGCTAGACGAAGACAATGTTCAAATACATCGTGTATGTCACTATAATGTAGCACAATACTTGATCCATTTGGATCAACAGAACCAGTCAAGTTTCTCGAGTGAGAGTTACTAACACAGTAGATGTTATTCTGCTTAATTACAATGAATGTACTTTCTTTGAATGTTACGATAGCAGCATCACTACTGTTTTGAAGTAAAGCAGCATGTAATGCTTCAGCCAGTGTCAAGAACTGCAGTTCATCTAGGTTCCCTCTCATATTGCCCAGTGTTTCCATTAGTGATTCTTCAAATGCAAAATTGTACATATTACCATTTGTATATTCCACTGATCCACGAATGTCATTAATGGCTAGCAGATCATGATGAATTGTGCTACTTCGCTGCAGAAATTCATACATTTCGTTTCCATTTACAAGTATCTCGTCTACATCATTTGATGTCCAAATTGTTGTTGGTTTCTCTTGACTGTATATGAGAGCTGATAGACTATTCATTACACACTGTTTACCAGCATTGTCCAGAAATCTTGGATGACTTTGGTCGAAGTGACCCTGTATTGGTACTGGCAAACTCGAAATATCTGTTTCCTTCGAATTTATGTTGTGAAATTATACCCGGACACGTTTCTGCCGATTCATGTTCTCCTTCAGCATCTACGACACCATCATAATGAGTGTCTTGTGTTGAAACAAATATTTTGTCGGTTTGTTTATCAACAGGAATTTCAGGTATGTACGGTTTGCATGGTTTTGTATGTTCAGTGTTGGTAATAGATTTATTCAATAGCTTGTTCGTAGTCTTTGAAGTGGTTTGGTTTGTTATTAGTTCTTGCAACTTTTGTACATAATTTCGACACCACTGCATTGCACGGTGGCAATGGCACCCTCGGTGAGGTGCAAATAGAAGGTTCCGAGTCAGTGGCGGTCGTGTGCCCTGCACCATCAATTCAACTATCCTGTGTAGCTGATGGTGGTACACTCGATGGTGTACAGACGCACGGATGCGAATCAGACCTCGGTGGGATGGACAGACTTCCCTGAGGAGTTGTCAACCTCGGGGCATTTGAAGATTTCCTCTCCAGAAGGGATGGTTCTTCCAGACCATGGAATGATGAATTCTCAGCCCTCCTCTGTCTCATCCGCGACCTCTGCTGCTCAGTTTGCCGACGTGAAGATTTGCGCTTCACTCTCATGCTGTAAAATATATACATCCATAAAAACGTGTATGGCTAATGTCAACGTATGATGGTAACAATGGAGTGTAGGACAGAATCCCCAAAGGGACAAAACACCGACGAACAAAACCCCTGGGGGGCAAACCCCCATCACATATTGATTGTATGCTTCTTCAAAAAGAAAACGAACATAGGAAGGAAGCAATCAAAGAATTTCTTTTCCGCACAATATCTCGGTTAATATTTGATGTGCAGGATTGAAACTTGCATGGAATGTGGCCAGTCCGAGTTTTGGCGTAATTTTCAAGAGTTATGGCCCTTTTTCTGCTATCTCTGTGAATGGGACTTGTCCGGGCTGGATCTTGGTTAATATTGTATGGACAGGTATGAAATTTGCATGATATGTGATCAGTGCCCCACAGTTAAGCAGCACAAAGTTTCTCCCGGTTTCGCTTATATTTTCAAGAGTTATGGCCCTTTGTTCCAGAAATTTCCGTGAATTGAGACTTGTCTGGGCTGGATATCAGTTAATATTGTATGGACAATTATGAAATTTGCAGGATATGTGGTCAGTGCCCTTTAGTTGTGCAGCGTGAAGTTTCGCCACATTTCGCATATATTGAGCAATTGTATCTCCCCCCGCTTTAATCAGACACTGCCCCGCCATTGTTCTGCTCTGTATTGGTCGGTGGTGGCCTAATTTTGATATTTTTTTTAAAATTCTGTTTGTCACTTTTGTTGCCATGCCTTGCATAATACATATTCCAAGTATCGACCAACAGGTGATAATACAATGTTTTGATGCAAGATGGTCACCAAATCCGAAAATGTGACCTGTTTTTGAGACCTACATTTCTTGGGAGTGTATTGTGGTGAAATTATGAAGCGATCAGCGAACTTTGAATTTTGCACTCAATTCACTGTTTGGGGGGCAATTTCATACTTCAGGACATGTGGCCTGCTTTGGAATGTAGAATAACCTATATAGCCATTTTCCCGATCAAAATCGGTTATGGACTGAGATCCAGCCTGGACAAATAAATATGTCCCATTCACTTAGGTTTGATAAACAAAGGGCCTTAACTCTTTAAAATATAACCAAAAGCAGAGAAACTTCACGCTGCACAACTATGGGGCTTTGACCACATATCATGCAAATTTCATGCTTGTGCAAACAATATTAACCGAGATCCAGCCCGGACAAGTCCCAATTCACAAAGATAAGAAAAAAGGGCCATAACTCTTGAAAACATATGCGAAACGCGGAGAAACTTCACGCTGCAAAACTACAGGGCACTGACCACATATCCTGCAAATTTCATGATTGTCCATACAATATTAACCGAGATCCAGACAAGTCTCAATTCACACAGATTTGAAGAAAAAAGGGCCATAACTCTTGAAAAATATAACCGGAAGCAGAGAAACTTCACGCTGCAGAACGATGGTGCACTGACCACATATCATGCAAATTTCATGCTTGTGCATACAATATTAACCGAGATCCAGCCCGGACAAGTCCCAATTCACAAAGATTACAAGAAAAAAGGGCCATAACTCTTCAAAATATATGCGAAATGTGGCGAAACTTCACGCTGCACAACTAAAGGGCACTGACCACATATCCTGCAAATTTCATAATTGTCCATACAATATTAACTGATACCCAGCACAGACAAGTCTCAATTCACGGAAATTTCTGGAACAAAGGGCCATAACTCTTCAAAATATAAGCGAAACCGGGAGAAACTTTGTGCTGCACAACTAAAGGGCACTGACCACATATCATGCAAATTTCATACCTGTCCATACAATATTAACCAAGATCCAGCCCGGACAAGTCCCATTCACAGAGATAGCAGAAAAAGGGCCATAACTCTCGAAAATTACGCCAAAACTCGGACTGGTCACATTCCATGCAAGTTTCAATCGTGCCCATCAAATATTAACCGAGATATTGTGCGGAAAAGAAATTCGGACAAACCGAAGGACACACGGACGGACAGACAGACGGACAAAGCGATCGCTAATAAAACCGGGGGCATAATAAAACATGGTAAATGATATCACGAGACGATGTTATTTCATATTTTATTATGTTATATTTTCTTAGACACGTGATCAATAATTTAAACATAAATCAACTTCCTTTGATGCCCTCAAAGCTGCTTGTGAGATTAAAGATTAGTGATGATTAACAAAAGGTTTTCTACAAATTCTTTACTTAGATCTCGAAGGTGTGAGATCCACAGTTAAGTGGAGAGTCCATTCATTGTTTATTAATAATTGTTTACGAGGTGTACATCAATCCATAAGTCCACTTTGAAGTGCCAGAAGATGCTTGAATAATATAATATAGCTGAAATACACGAAGAAAATGACAATAACAAATTCTTCCAATAGATTTTTATGAACTATTATATTCAAAATTTATAAATTCTATCAGAAATCACGTCGGAAATAACTTTTTATATAAAGTGGGTGTTTTTTCCGATTTTCTTATTATCATGATTATGGGGGTTTTGTCCGTGGGTGTTTTTTCGGTGATGGGTTTGTCCGTGGGTGTTTTGTCCACTGGGGTTTTTGTCCGTCCCCCTTTTCAATTTGATAAATTTTGTTGTTGTTGTGCCGTCACAACATGACACTGACATCGCTGCAAACCATGTCGCCATAAATAATATTCGGTACAGAGAATTCTTGTAAATAGTACACGAATTTCCATTAAAATTTACATTCTGCTTGCTCTGAGTTTTAATCACGTTGCAACTTCCACTTCTGTTCAACACGTCACATTGAACAGTTGAACATCACAAATGCCTTCGCTCCAAAAAAAATCAATATTCCAAATTGCGGTACCGTACTTCCGTATTTCATCAGTGTTGACAGTGAAATTATTCGTTATGTAGTTCAGTGTTGTCCGCCAAAACGCTTGGGACTCTTTATTTTAAGTGAATTATGAATAAACAATAGAGAAGAACAGATCAGCTATTAACTTACTTGTCAAAATGGCTGCCGATGTAGACTGAAAAATATATCCCATAATACTCCATTTAAGTCGGCCAATCAAAGCTGCCGTTGCATGCATGGAACCTCCCAACCTCCCCACAGCGCATGCTTCATTTCGCAGGCTCCATTACCATCCCTGCCACCAATAGCGGAAGTTGACCTTTACTACGTTGCTATGACGTATAGGGGAAACCAACCAACGCACGGTTGTTTGAATCCGGCCGAACAACTCCTTTAGTGTTGCACATGAGCGACCTACTTTTCATATGCTCTCTCCAGATAAACAGGGAAAATTATCTCCAGATAATTCTTTTTAACGCTAGGTCAACAGAGGTATTATGCAGACTTGAAAAGTAATCGAAATTTTCGGTAAACATCTATTTTACTATATATGATGTCACTTCCGCCGATGTGCGCGAAGGCCCCGAATCCGGTCCAAAAATATTCTGTCAATCACATTGTGTTTACTTTGGTACCGGTGTCCGACCGATTTTTGTGCGTTTTTGAAGGTTTATTAGGAATATATATTTAAAAAAAGAGTACTTCTTGAAATGACATGAAAACTGACACGCTGGTTGCTGAGCTCGTCGGCTAAATTCCGTTATGAATTCCATCGATGACGTCGCTCCCTCCTGGACGTGCGAGAGCTATTTTAACTCAACTTTTCAGCTCAGTTCCCGCCGTGGACAGTACAGTCACGTCACCAGTTCCGACCCAGTGTCAGTTCCGACCCACTTCCCAAAACATTGCTTTTTCTCACAACCAAGATCACGCGAAATCTTAAAACATTTGTTGCATTCGAACAAGTTGATCAACCTTTCAATCATGGCTATTTTCGGCCTCATGTTCTATTTTAAACAAATTCACAACGACCAGAAAAATAAGAAACATATTAATATTCCCAAACCAGTGACAAGCTATACTATACATGCATCTGTAGTGAGTGGTGCAACCTTTACTACGGGAACAATGAAAGAACTTTAACAGAGTCAATTATCTTAACCATTGCCTGTAACGAGTGAAGGTAAGGGGGTTTCTTGCGACTCGAGATTGGCCACAATTTTACCATCGGAATTTGGCAACAAAACGAAAAACGTATGGGAAATCAGGATTTTTGGCTGTTGGGACGTTGGAAACACTGTTCTCGACGTCGGGATACCTGTTGCAATTTTATCGCGATTGAACCCCCCGGGGCCCTTTGTAACAGCCTCCTCTGTAGGAACTTCTGAGCTTTTGAATATAATTACAAGTTTAAATTATGAACAAAAAGTAATTCTCAAGGGGGTCTTATACTGATATTGCCAACTAGTGCATGATGCAGGAGTCAAGTGAAACCCCCACCCCCCAACCTCGGGTTTTAGTGGGGACTTAGCAAATGAGAGTTTACCCCCTGGGGCAAAACATTGAAGTGAATCCCCACCTAAACCTCAACCAAATACAATTTATGTCCCATCCCTAGGTAGAAGAAGTCTTAACTGAATCCCAAGATAAACAGGACTGAAAATGTGTGAAAACCCCACTCCCTGGGGCGTAAACATGTTGTGAATCCCCAGGTAATCCACCACTAAACCGGACCCTTGCCCGAGGTTGTAGATTTTGTTTGACTCCAGCAAAACCAGAAAAATAAGAAACATATTAATATTCCCAAACCAGTGACAAGCTATACTATACATGCATCTGTACTGAGTGATGCAACCTTTACTACGGGAACAATGAAAGAACTTTAACAGAGTCAATTATCTTAACCATTGCCTGTAACGAGTGAAGGTAAGGGGGTTTCTTGCGACTCGAGATTGGCCACAATTTTACCATCGGAATTTGGCAACAAAACGAAAAACGTATGGGAAATCAGGATTTTTGGCTGTTGGGACGTTGGAAACACTGTTCTCGACGTCGGGATACCTGTTGCAATTTTATCGCGATTGAACCCCCCGGGGCCCTTTGTAACAGCCTCCTCTGTACGAACTTCTGAGCTTTTGAATATAATTACAAGTTTAAATTATGAACAAAAAGTAATTCTCAAGGGGTCTTATACTGATATTGCCAACTAGTGCATGATGCAGGAGTCAAGTGAAACCCCCACCCCCCAACCTCGGGTTTTAGTGGGGACTTAGCAAATGAGAGTTTACCCCCTGGGGCAAAACATTGAATTGAATCCCCACCTAAACCTCAACCAAATACAATTTATGTCCCATCCCTAGGTAGAAGAAGTCTTAACTGAATCCCAAGATAAACAGGACTGAAAATGTGTGAAAACCCCACTCCCTGGGGCGTAAACATGTTGTGAATCCCCAGGTAATCCACCACTAAACCGGACCCTTGCCCGAGGTTGGGGATTTTGTTTGACTCCAGCATAATATGTATGTCCAATCATAGAAAAAACTTATCTTACATGGCCACCTGGTGGCTATTGAAGTTTCGAATGGGACCTAAAGAGCGATGAATGCACAACTACGATGCAAGGGGTTATAACATCTATACAGAATGTGAGGAAGACCCATTCAGTAGTTATGGAGATTTAGAGATACCTGGTAACAAGGGTTCAAAAGGAAATTTTTATTAGGAAATTGACGATGGCCGCCTGGAGGGCATGTTGAATTTTCAAATCGGACCAAAACTATACTACAAGGGGGACCTGTCCCATGTGAGACTAAGGATTCATACGAAAATTCAGGATGACCTGAGAATTCACGATAACAAAGTTTCATGGGGAAATCCAAGATGGCCACCTGGTGGCCATATTGGATTTTCCAATCCGACCCAAAAAAGGTATCTTGCGCAACTAGGCCCCCATGTGAGACCTGTGTACCAAATTTGAGAATGATCCATAAGTAGTTCCTGACAAATCACGATAATGAAATTTCATGAGGAAATTCAAAATGGCCACCGGGCAGTCATAATGGATTTTCAAATCTGACCAAAAAAGCTATCTTGCACAACTGGACCCGAAGGGGAATCTGTGTGCCAAATTTGAGAAAGATACATGGAATACTTTCTGATAATTCACAATAACAAAGTTTCATGCGGAAATCCAAGATGGCCACCTGGTGGCTATATTGGATTTTCGAATCGGACCAGAAAAGTTATCTTGCAAAAGTAGACCCCAAGGGGAACCTGTGTACTAAATTTGAGAAAGATACATATAGTACTTCTTGAGAATTCACGATAACAAAGTTTCATGAGAAAATCTAAGATGGCGGCCTGGTGGCCATGTTGGATTTTTGGATTTTCCAATCCAACCAAAAAAGGTATCTTGCACAACTAGGCCCCATGTGGGACCTGTGTACCAAATTTGAGAAAGATTCATGAAGTAGTTCCTGATAATTCATGACAACAATGTTTCATGGGGAAATCCAAGATGGCCACCTGCTGACTATACTAGATATTCGAATCGGACCAAAAACGGTATCTTGCACAACTAGACCTCAAGGGGAACCTGTGTATCAAATTTGACAAAGACCCATGCAATAGTTCCTGAGAAATCACGATAAGGAAATTTCATGGGGAAATTCTAAATGGCCGCCGGGCAGTCATATTGGATTTTCGAATCGGACCAGAAAAGGTGTCTTGCACAACTAGACCCCAAGGGGAACCTGTGTACCAAATTTGAGAAAGATCCATGCAGTAGTTCCTGAGAAATCACTATAACAAGGTTTCATGGGGAAATCCAAGATGGCTGCCTGGTGGCCATATTGGATATTCGAATCAGACCAGAAAAGGTATCTTGCACAACTAGACCCCAAGGGGAACCTGTGTACCAAATTTGAGAAAGATCCATGCAGTAGTTCCTGAGAAATCACGATAACAAGGTTTCATGGGGAAATCCAAGATGGCTGCCTGGTGGCCATATTGGATTTTCGAATCAGACCAGAAAAGGTATCTTGCACAACTAGACCCCAAGGGGAACCTGTGTACCAAATTTGAGAAAGATTCATCATGTAGTTCCTGAGAAATCGCGATAACAAGGTTTAATGGGAAAATCCAAGATGGCTGCCTGGCGGCCATATTGGATTTCCGAATCGGACCAGAAAAGGTATCTTGCACAACTAGACCCCAAGGGGAACCTGTGTACCAAATTTGAGAAAGATCCATGCAGTAGTTACCTGAGAAATCGCGATAACAAGAATTGTTTACGGACGGACGACGGACCACGGACGAAAGGCGATTTGAACAGCCTACCATCTGGTGATGGTGGGCTAAAAATGGTAGACAATACATTTGTAAGATATTGTTTACCATAGAATACCCAATGCTAAACACAAGTATTACCAAAACTGGCAACCTCAAACAATCCTGCTTGAAACCTATAACTACTGTAACAGTCATAGTTGTATGAAGAAATAACCATGACAAAAATAACCATTTACAACATACCAATTCACATATTCTAAATTATGATATCACAGCGACACTGAGCATTATGCTGATCAAAATGAACATAGTTTAGGCATCGCTGAACAATCAAAGACCCAAGGAAAGTGAAACCAGGGGGTGGGCACAACCAGCAACAGATTCCTGCATGGGCTGTATTGGCAGCTGACAGGGAAGAAATACTCAGTGGCGATGTGGGTAACACTTATCGATTACCCATTTAGAGAAGAACAGAGATGCTATGAACACAAGTCAAGCTGATGATGTAATAACCCTGTTTATTCTTGTTTTACACATGCTAATTTACATTAAATTGAGAACGCTGTTCAAATTATATGAACAGGATGATACGCGCTCAATGGTGTTATTGAGAATGCTAATTAATCACAAAATCAGGAAGTGTGGAAGTAAGAGGTTTTTTTTATTATCTCAAGTATTGCGCATATGTTAATTCACAAGTATGCTGTGCAGTTAACACAGCGAGAATGCGAACAGAATATCATGACCAGCTCAATGGTGATATTTGTAAGGTCACGAAATCCATCGCCCTTATAAATTCACGCAAGTCCGGGATTGAGGGTTTGATATATATAAGTTTGTTCATATCCAGAATATCAGAAAAACGAATTTCACGAAAAATGAATACCAGAAAAAACCCCTGCATGTTAAATCAGAGGATGGCACAGATCAACAATGTCCAGTGGGTCATCCCCAGATAAGTAAGATAAGGGTCATCCATTGTCACGGCCACGAACAGGAATGTGATCAGCAAAAACAGCTCTCAGCAACTCTCAGGGAAATGACTGCAGGACTATAGAATACATGATCACTCCAGGATCCTCCAGTCAATCTATGTCTCCTCTCCAAGGGAATGGTCAGTTACATCCCCAATTGGTGCCCCATCACCCCTCCTACACCTAGGCGAAAGGGGTTCCAGTATATGGACTACATAAAAAGTATATATCACTTCATAATCAATGGAAGATGGCACCAAAAACCATTTGTGAAAATATTAACAATTTGAATATCACTACTCCCAGACCACAATCTTGATACCAGAGCCAGATGCCTGCACTCAAATCACCCCTGGTGGGTTGATAAAGAGTGGGTGGCTACTTTGGAAAGTAACAGACTGACCAACCCATGTGCTGTTATCTCCCTGGTTAAATACATAACCTGTATACTACAGTGTCTATTGAACATACAGTTTTAAGCCTATGCTTTAAAATACTGTATCTCTGAAGCAAGAGATTTTGCTCCGTTACAATTGCCCCCACTTAAAGTCGGCGTCCTCGACGACTTCTCAAAAATCCATTTGCCCTGCAAGGATGCTTGTGCCAGCAATGACTGACTCTTTATCAGATCATCTAACATAGCCTGGCTCAACATCGGATAAGGAGAAATGACATTCTCCTGAAGTTGAACGGTACTTTGAGGTAGATGTTGTGGGTTCCGATGTTGTCCTGCAGTACTACGTGAAGTACGACATAACGGTGGACAGTCATCGGTGTTATTGAGA
Organism: Hanleya hanleyi; assembly: GCA_036873755.1. Classification (NCBI taxonomy): domain Eukaryota; kingdom Metazoa; phylum Mollusca; class Polyplacophora; order Lepidopleurida; family Hanleyidae; genus Hanleya; species Hanleya hanleyi. The sequence goes on along the minus strand of JAVTVY010042005.1, from coordinate 63,420 downwards.
ATGCTAATTTCTTCATCCTCCAATGGAACTGCAGAGGAGTTTAGCCAAATCTACTTGAGCTTCAGTTGTTAACTCCGGATTATGAACCCTTAGCAGATAAAAATAAATTTGAATTACGGCAATATACACCGTATCATTCCTATGCTTTGCAAGAGCATGGAAAGGCTACAGGCAGAGATGATTACAATTTCGACATCGTAAACTATCCCTTTCTGGACAGTAATATTCCAGTGGGACCTGCATATGGCGTATACATATCACGCCTAGTAGCATTTGCTAGATCCTGTGTTAAATGTGACGATTTTAATCAACGTCACAAAACATTGTTGCAGAAACTTATAAAACAGGGCTACACCACCAAGCGCCTCCACTCAAAGTTTCTCAAATTTGGCGATATATATCGCATGCTGATAGCAAAATACGAGCGTAGCGTGCAAGATTTATGGCTTTACGTTTCGTAACTTGTGTCTGATTCCGCTTAACCCTGGGCTAGGGGCCGTATGAACCCATGTACTCCAAGATCCTTATGGTACTCATATGAACAGGCACAATCAAAGCGTGACTGAGATACATCATTCTTTAGATGACGACTTTACAACGAATATTATGGATTAAGAATACTGATCAGCGATACGGATTTGATATTTTTGAACATCATGATGTCTTGCCGGCATCATTGAAAACTGTTGACCGCTTCTCTCTTGCAGGAAACAAGCCTATGTTTATGTATACTATGATTGTCTTTTTGAATTTGGTGCCAATACTGTTATATGGAATAGGTCTTTGGATTATGGACGCGGATATTCTCTAATGGACGACGGCTGAATTATGAATGACGGATCTGACGCTTGTAACTTCAATACTTGTTAAAATGGGTGTTTTGCATAATCCTATTGATTTGAAGACCGATTTACAAGCTGTAGCAGTTCGCCTTACTTTGAATTCTGTATTCACATTATGGACGGTGTACGTGCTTCACCTGAAGGTCTCTGTCTTAGTGCACTTCAGAAGCTTTATGATCAGCTCCCTAAACCTTGTTTATTGATGGGTGATTTTAACGGCCATAGTAATTATTGGGATAAAGAAGAGAATTGTAAAGGAAAAGTTCTTGAAGATTTTATATCAAATAATTCTCTGTGTATTTTTAATGATGGTTCTTAAACACATTTTTCCACAGATCATGGAACCTATTCAGCTTTAGATATCTCGCTTTGTGACCTTCTTATACTCAAACAATTTTCTTGGTCTGTTCACGATGACCTTGGTGGCAGTGATCACTTTCGCACTGTTTTAAAAGCTGTTTATTCAGCTGATGACCCCCCCTTCACCTTTAACAAGGTAAAATTTCAAGAAAGCAAATGTATTTGAGAAGCTTTGCGCACAAGAACCATAAGCAGTTTCTTTGTTGATGTTTCAGATTCTATACAGTTATTCTCAGATATACTGATTGAAATTGCTAACCAAACCATACCCACATCTTCAGGAGTTGCACGCATTAAAAAACCATGGTTTAATGATGACTGCAAAGAAGCAAGGAAACATAGGAAGAAAGCTGAATGCTGTTTCCGTCGAAATCCAAATTCTAAAAATTTGTAAGATGTCCGAGTAACTAGAGCTAAAGCTCGTAGAACCACGAAACAGAACAAACGCGATTCTTGGAAAGATTATGTTTCTAAGATCAATACACATACTCCTATAATAAAAGTTTGGAATATGATCCAAAGAATAAAAGGTAAAAGCTCCAAATCTAGTGTTCATCTCAACGATGGAAATGAGGTGTTAACTGACGGAGTAGAGATTGCAAATGAGCTAGGCGAAACAATTGCCAAAAATTCTTCGTCAGATAATTATGTACCTAAATTTCAAAGTTTGCAGAAAAGAGAAGAGAAAAATGAAGTTAAATTCCCCTCCGGTAACCATGAATGCTATAACGCTATGTTTATAATTGAGGAACGTCATGCTTCTCTCTCTAAAGCTAATGATTCTGCTGCAGGCCCTGATAATATTATCAGCTTTTGAAACATCTCTCTCTCTCTCTCTCTCTAGAAATTCTATTACGCATATTCAACAGACTTTGGACAAGAGAAGACTTTCCATCGTCATGGCATGAGCCCATCGTTATACCAGTACCAAAGCCTGGCCGTAACCATACAGACCCTGGTAATTATCGTCCGATTTCACTGACTAGCTGTGTTTGTAAAACAATGGAACGCATGATAAATGATCGCCTTGGTTGGTACCTAGAAACTGAAAAGAAACTTTCTGATATTCAAGCTGGTTTCCGTAAAAATAGAAGTACCATTTAGTCAGATTAGATTCCTATGTCAAGAATGTTTTCGCAAAGAACGAACATGTAGTTTCCATCTTTTTTGATTTAGAAAAAGCCTATGATACTACATGGAAATACGGGATTCTAAAAGTCCTTCATACTATGAGATTAAAGGGCCGTTTACCCATTTTCATATCCAACTTTTTGAATGATAGACAATTCCCAGTTCGGTTGGGTACAACCGTGTCTGATCATTTCGACCAAGATCAGGGTGTCCCACAGGGCAGTATTTTGTCTACTACTCTGTTTAGTATCAAGATCAACAGCTTAGCGGACGTTTTGAATACACCAATAGATGGTTCACTCTATGTAGACGATTTCAACATTATTGGGAGAACATTATAACTTTGTCTGAATAGAATTCAGAAATGGTGTCTAGAAAATGGCTTCAAATTCTCCAGAGTTAAAACAAATTGTAAACACTTTTGCAGAAAATATTTCCAGCACAAAGATCCAGAACTTAAATTAGAGGGAACTGAAATCAAAGTGGTAAAAGAGGTCAAATTTCTAGGCATGTTGTTTGACCAACGACTAACATTCAAATCACATATAAATTGGTTGAAAGCCAAATAAATGCACGAAAATATTTCCAGCACAAAGATCCAGAACTAAAATTGGACGGAACTGAAATCAAAGTAGTAAAAGAGGTCAAATTTCTAGGCATATTGTTTGATCAACGACTAACATTCAAATCACATATAAATGGCTTAAAAGCCAAATGCACGAAAGCTCTAGATTTGTTGAAAGTCGGTGCCAGCTATAAGTGGGGGGGGAGATCAGCAAACTCTCCTTCATTTATATCGATCGCTTGTTCGTTCCAAACTCGATTATGGTTCTATTGTTTACAATGGTGCAAGCAAGTCAAACTTGGCAAAGCTAGATCCTATTCTCCATCAAGGACTAAGGCTTTGCCTCGGTGCGTTCAGAACATCACCCAAAGAAAGCTTGTATGTGGAAGCGGATGAATTCCTTTAGAACTTCGGAGAATTAAATTATCGCTGCAATATATCACAAAACTGCGTTCGAACCACTCAAATCCTGCATATAACTGTGTTTTCAACCATGAGTACGCAGATTTATATTCGCAAAAACCCTCGATTATTCCACCTCTTGGAATCCGTATGAAACCACACCTTGTAGCAGCTGGTATTAAAGTTAATCAGATTTTACCTAACGAGCTCTTGGCAACTCCACCATGGCAGTTAGCCACGCCAGAGGTAGATATTTCACTGACTAAATATAAAAAGGCAGACACGAGCCAGCTCGTGTATACACAAGAATTTGGTCTACTGAGAGAGAAATACAGCTCACATCAGGCTATTTATACAGATGGTTCTAAAGATGGTGAGAGAGTAGCATGTGCTACTATCTTTAGTTCCAAAACTAAAACGTATCGACTGCCAGGTAAAAGTTCCATATTTACTGCAGAAGCAAAAGCTCTATTATCAGCTTTAGAAGGTATTGGATCCACTAGAAGGAAAAAATATGTCATATTCTCAGATTCACAGTCATGCCTTAAAGCAATTAAAAATGGAAATTCCACTCATCCCACCATCTTGGAAATTCTACAATTATATGACACCAGATTTGATCAACAGATAGATATTGTGTGTTGTTGGGTGCCTAGCCACGTGGACATCAAAGGCAACACTGAAGCTGATTCATTGGCTAAGGCAGCTCTAGATGAAGAAGTTGACCCTGTTGGAATACCATACAGCGATTTCAGACTATCTATCTGCGCTTATTTAAGAAAGCTGTTTCAATCTTTATGGGATACTATGGATAATAACAAACTTCACGAGTTCAAAAAAACGGTTGGTTATACCCACCTGAACAGTTATAAACGTTTCGACCAGGCCATGATTAGACGATGTAGGATCGGTCACACACGATTTACTCATGAATATTTACTAAAACAGGAGCCGATTCCAAGGTGTATACCTTGCCATGAAGATATCACGGTGAAACATATTCTCATAGACTGCATAGATTTTAAGACTGTAAGAGATACTTTTTATCGAGCGGCTACGCTGGAGGATCTTTTTAGCAGAGTGAAAGAGGATTGTATTTTAGGTTATTTGAGAGAGATTGGTTTGTTGTACAAATTTTAATGTTTGTACCTGTTTTAACGCATTAGTTTACCGAGTTTTTGAATTGATTACTTAGAATTTTGTTTGATCGTCGCTATATAGCTGAAATATTGCTGAATGCGACGTTAAACCTTAATTCTCTCTCTCTCTCTCTCTCTCTCTGTCTCTCTCTGAATGCGACGTTAAACCTTAATTCTCTCTCTCTCGCCAGGGACTCATGATAGGTCGCTACTACCATTGTTTAGATTCGAAGATGGCGTTATATCCTCCTCACACCTCAGTTGTCGGAGTCGTTCCATTTCGCAGTCCCACAATTTAGTGAGACTACACGAATTCGTTTTTGTCCCAGCTGGAATAGATACAAATGTGCGCCATACACATTACGTTAATGAAGCGCCTTGGGAGTAGAATAGTCGGAAGATTCGAATCTCACTTATGCGATTTCCCCTGAGCACGAAGCTATGACTCTGAGTACTCCTTTTCACCGCTACTCCCCTTCCTGCGAGAATTTCATCATACGCTCTGACCTATAACTGTCCGTTTACTACTACTACTTACGAGGATATGTAATGACATATGAGTAAACATCTCAATATTACCCTTTCATTTCCTGTCGATCCATAGCTTAAGAGAATGAATTCACCCCACTGAAATTTGATGGATTTCTGTGAATTATTCTGCTAGTGTGCGCCGTGGAAAAGCAAGTCCTGAAATGATATTAAAAATATCAAATCCCAATAGAACAAAATAGACATTTTCTTGTGAAAAAAATAGACTTAAATAGTTAGAGATCAGTCATGAATTACCACCCTTACACCGTTCAGTCAACATTGCATTGACATTTATAATGTAAGATAAGTAACATTATATGTAGTTTATAGGATTATGTCAGTTTGACATATTATATACTTCATTATATACTTCATTATACAAATATGCTGGTTGAATAGTCATAATGCCCTTGGACTCCAAAGATGGCGCGTTATCACGTGTCAATAGTAACAGTCTCAGGGCCCCTTTTAGAAGAATTTCATCACCCATGACGAAAACGTAAAAACATTATGTGGAGTTGTCTCGCGTACATTATAAACTATGTATTCTAACACGTGTATTATACGTAGAGAGTAGAAATGTGTCATAGCATGAAGTTGCCATTCATGAAATTGTATCTTGTGACTTGTTTAGACTACAATATTGAAACCATGACCACAAATACACGCATTCATTTTATGTAGATTTAAAAATTCTGCTATAAATATATTATAGCTTAGGATGCGAAATTTCAGAAGCATGATAACATGGCTGTATTTCTGACAGTGAACATATTTCCTCTCCCTCGCTTATGGCCGCTCTGGTTTATTTTCCTCGATATATTACACATTCATGTATTACTTATTCATGTATTACTTGGAACATTTTCTTTCGGTTTAATAACGTATTATTCAGTTTGAGTGGAATGCATGTATAACAGAATTTCTGTAAATTAACTTATAGATTATGGGTTTCGTGATATCAGGAGTGCAACTAAGCGGCGCGTTACTTTCGTGTGAAAGGGCTACGTCGTAAAGTATTTCGACAGGAAAAGAACTGGGCTCAACAATGCGTGGCGTTCAATTCCAGTCGTGCGGACCCAATGAACTCTCTCTTTTATGTTATTTGGCCGATTGCCATTCGGATATCTGCTCTATTTACCTGAAGTTAGGCGTTATTTTTCATTATGAACTGTGGCAATTCACACTCTATTGTGCGGACAATGCGACTTTACGAAAAAATGCCCAGTACATGCAGGTAATAAAATTTGAATCACTTTTAATGTTTGTTAAATTTCTCTTCATACGTGATAATGTGTTATATGGGATTCACTGATAGGTATAGCAAAGCATTGAATAATTTCTTTGATTGAGCATATAGTTGATGTTCACGAGGAAGAAAAATCGAATATTCTTCTCGTTGATGATTTGCGGATATAGAGTTAACAGGAGCCCGGATGTAGCGAGATTGGGAATCGGACGTGTTAACACTTCGCTCCGAGAGATTTGTCTATTTCTGCGGATTTCAGCTGATCTTAGCTCTGATTTTTATGTAATATATTTTGTGAATACTTTTGGCAAATACCTGTGGTGAAAGTTTAGAATTATTTCTCAGTTTTTTTGCTGTTCAGGGCGTTTTTCTGGCTTAGTCAGTTTGGCCTGGCTTGAGAAGGCAGAGATCTGGCATTACTACCGGCTCGGTCTTTGTGACGGAGAGGGTTGGTGGGGTTTTTTCTGTCTCCCTCTTCTCTGTTTGTTCGCTGTCTGTAAATATTTCGTATTTTGTTGGTGTATATATATTTCCTTGTTGGCTTGATCAAGTTTGTAATTGGTTCTTTTTTCGTTCAGTTTGGCTTAGGGAGCGTGTCAAAAGTTTTGACGCGAACGTGTTCATTTTTGAACAGGGGGTCGTTCATTTCCGCATGCGTCAGGTCGTTCATTTTACAGAGCAGCGTCAGAAAATGAACACTAGAACGTTCATTTTTGAATGCACTCTGACGTTCATTTTTGCATGTTCATTTTCGCGAGCAGAAATGAATAACATACAGAAACCTGCCTTCCGATTATTACTATTATAAAATGCGCCGGGTCAAATCTACTTTCTCGCAGCGCGGCCTTCCGTTATAGAATTTATTGTAACTTGCCATGTGCTTTGCATTGTTTATATACATGTATTCAGTGCATTCTGTAAAACCTAGCGTGGTCTGTCCGATGTCTGATCGGGCCTTACAGACTAGTCTTTTGTGTTAAATGCCGTCATTTAGATCTGACGACGAGACAGCTCACCAATCTCCAATGTACGAGTTGTCACAGCGAAACAGCTCACCAATTACCAGTATACGAGTTGTCAGAGCATTTCCATCATAGCTCTCTAGAATTGTATCTAATACCGCTTATGCCGGTGCTAGGGGCCGTGTGGTCATATCATCCAAGTTGCCACATGAACAGGTACAATAAAAGCGTACCTGAGATACAACACATATCACGAATCGTTTGATTCTTGGTATGCGCTTTAGAATAGGGTTATCAGAAGACTATTCTGTGAAGCCATGTGACGCAGTCAGTATGTCGGCACCTCTTCCCACTTCCCTTATATGTGTTGTAATTTGTTTAATAAACGGATGATATATGGAAGGACAATGATAGAATTGTTTCTCTGTTAGTTGCCTGCTTGTCCCCGTCACGGCTTCAGTGTTTTGTCGCCACCTGGAGATATTATCTTAAATTATCTGAAATCACTGAATGTTGTAAAATAGAGAACTGTTAATTGATCTTTGTTTCTAGAAGAAAATAAATGTGTTTGCTTTTTTTTGTTACAAGTCGTTTTCGCTGGCTATCCAAAATCCGCCGTTGATACCAGCCGGTTCGATAAAAATGCTGTTGTCGACCCTTCAATTCAGCGCTCGTGAAACGATCACAATGCTACATAGGATATTCCATTCTTTTTCTTCCGTTAAAAGCCTTCAAAGCCAAGATAGAACAAGTTTGAATGAGGGTGTTGTGAAAATTATATACGGGACGAACAGGGGCCACACATTAATTAACACAAAAAACCGTAATACTTCAACGTTATTTCGAAACCCCTACAATTGGCTCTTGCTGGTGAATGGCAGCGTTGAATCTGGGCTTCAGAAGGGGCAAAGTATTCATTCCCCAGGCAGTCAGTTCTATGTTGTCACACACGATCTCATTTGCATATGAATAAGTGTCATTTCTAGTCTGGGTGAAACTTGCATGCTGCACGTGACGTTGTTGCCCAAGTCTAGGTTATGCCTAAATCATTGCAGAGGGTTCGTAACATATCGAAGGATCACTGGCTCGCGATGATGGGCATCACCCAACCCAAAAGATTCTCATGTATATGATTACAGGAGCTGGGCCAAAGGAAGAGAAGATCATGTTTGTTTGTTCTGAAAAACCTTGAAAATAAAGATTGATGTCATCTTCAAAAAAGCACACACAGCTAAAAATTTACACACATAATGTTGTTTGCCAATTTACAATTTATTATGTCTCATGAAAATCTTTTTAGAACATTTTTAATTTTGTAAAATTTGGTAAAATATATATTTTTAATTCTGTTCCGTAACATTTAAGGACTACCAAGAATGGCCTGTTTGTCATCATTTTTTAAAATATGCCATTTTGATCAACAATCATCCCCCAATAACAATTCCCACTTGTTTGGATAAACAAGCCAAATGTGATGATTCATTTCATTTCAGGAAAACAAATGCTCTGATTTGGGAAATATGCAATGAAATAAGTTGAACTCTGGACTGATTTCTCGTGATTCAATAAAGTTGCACATGGCAATTGGAAAAAAACAAGTTACTGCTTGTGTTGTATGACTATGAGTGACACGGATACGTCATCTTGCAGACCTGGGCTAAATCTCTGCATTCCCTTTATCTTACGTGAACTCTCCTGTTTCACTCTAAATTTCATGCAGTCCAGATTCCCTCTGTAGCCTATAGTATATTACCCTTCTATCTTGATTTAACAGGGAGTGCTACAGTGTAATTCCCCCTGCTGGTAACCTAGCCATCCTGCACACCCCTATCTTGACTTTGGATTCTTCCATTTCATGTAGTTTTCTCTGAAGGACAAGCTGTGGAGCGTGGCAAGACTATTAAAACAAATATGCTGTACAGGAACTTCACAGCTGGTCATGCTAAAAATAAACTAAACACTTCATTTGCAAAATTATCCCACACCTCCAGGTAAATGTGAACACAGATTGTTACACTGATGAGAGGAGTCAGGACTCAAAACAATGTAGCCATTGACAATTTAAATATCAAAGGAGAGCCTGTCAAGGCTTGGTGTTTCAGTTGGAAATTGAGGGGCTCTGAGGGGTTATACTATGAGGTGTTCACATCGCACGCCGTAAATCATTTGTGTCATATAAAGTGGACTTTAATGATGATAATAATAAATATACGGCATCTTTCTCGAACATGCTATATGTTTGTGATCTTCATGTTTTAATGCACAAACAAATAATGCTTGATAAATGTAGACTGTATAGTCCAGATTTCTTATCGATCATGTGATTCTTCAGAGCTTTATTAAAGATTTCTTATCGATCATGTGATTCTTCAGAGCTTTATTGATCAAAATAAGATAATAAAATCAACGTTATATGTACATCTGTTCAAGGGGCTTTCCGAGATGGCTCATTTTTGACACCAAAAAATAAATATAACGAATAGCATTTAGAACACCGCAAGATGTGCAATAAATTAAATTGAAACGACAATATTATGCCGAGGTTTCAAATGTTGACAGTGTCCGTCACGGCCTGTCAGGAAAATCCCGGGTGGTGATTTGATGCGCATAAAAAGCCATCTGGACCTGGAGACTATAACTATTTTCCCATACGAAAAGAATTAGTAGCGATGAAGAAATCTGATGCAATGAAGCACACACCTTACAACTTGATATACCCGGGAACGGCAACCGACTTTGAGCTCTCCCCCATTCTGGGCCTCCTGTGCAGACGGTCCACGTGCGTCACACACGATCAATACAGAGCAGGCCAGACAGGACAATAGGGGACAGCTAGGGGTTTAGCATATACGGTTGATAAATAGGTTAATAACATTCGCGATCAACATCCGTCAAATGCCATCTATCAAATTTGTTATATAAATGTCCTACAAATACGTAATATAATAATGTGTGGTTTGATATCATAACGAAGTTATCAAATTTCTTCAAATTACGAATATTTTAAGGAGCTTAATTCACCAACTTGTTCACCCGATTATTGTATCATTCTTTATGATATTTGGTCACATCGGACTTTTAATAAAACCAAATCAGTATAGTGATATGTCTTTGTCGAAGTTTAATATTATATAGTTCATCTCGTTTTCTTCCAAAAAATAATACACGCCCGTTAGTTCCTATTTGTCGCTCGTTCTATAATTCCCGGTAATAATTCCCCAGAATATGCACGAAAGATCCACTTTTATTATATTAAATACATTTATTGAATTTGCTGTAGATAAACGTCAAAACTTTGCCATAATTGCTTTGAAAGAACGAAACTACTTCTTCAGAGGAAGTGGGTTATATACCTACGAAAGCTAGTGCAAAATAAATACAGTTAAGTCTTAAAAGTGCTGCCTTTTCGAGTGTTCTGTTTTTGAGACCAGGCGTTAGCCAGAGGCTCTTTAGAATGCTGTAGGGAAATGGACAAAAGTGCCAACCGACTCACGGGATAGCCTTACGCTGCATTAAAGTAGTTCCACAGAGATGAGTTTTGGGGATCCTTAGTGGTTGAAAGGCTTCTGTATGTCTATATTTAGTCACTAATAGTCTCTTGGCATATATTTGATCCCTTATCTGCATTAAATATTAATCTGTTCATTGTTTTCCCACAAAATATGAGATTAATACGCTCTGAAGTATGGCAGACTGTTATCGTCACTTTACCAAAGCTTGGACTCTGCTGAGAAAATTATACAGTTTAGCTGGTTAGGTGTATATGTGAGAGATGCTCTACCATAGCAGCCAACCTGGCCACCATTGTCTCATTATCACCTTTGCAGGCCAATGTTTGATTTTCTCACAAGAGCAAGCTGTAACATATCTTATAATCTTTTCCTATCTTGTACTCCACCAGTCAACCTGTGGGATATCCAGAAAGTGTAATACATGTCTTGTCTTATCCTAACTTGTGACATAACCATCATCAACCTTGATGTCCAGCCCTTCTCACTCATAACACTAAGTCAATCTCTATTTACCCCTAGGTATAATCTCTCTTATTTACCCCTAGGTACATGTATGTTCTGTACAAATTTACCTTAATCCCCTGTGGGTATTTAGGCCTAGACTTCATTTCACTGGTCCCTTTTTCCATCGAATTCTCAACAGGACAGTTTGCAGTTTCAACGCAACACCAACAATACCATATTAAAGAAGGTATCATATTGCTTTCTTTATGCTGGTTAAATTAACATGGTGATCATGGTGTTCATCTGAAATCCCGAACTGACGTATTGGCGGAATTATGTATCAAGATAAAGAGCAAAATTCAGCTATTTTGGTTGAGTCAAGGTTGGATGAGCACCTACTGTAGTGTCTAATTGGACGGAAATTAATTGGGTACATGTAATACATGGTCAGCGTAACGTGTGCAACTTCCCTCATTATAGGACTACCTTTCATTGTTCTCACAGATCAATTTCACATAAACTACGATAAAAGTAACTCCGAAAATGGAAGTCATTGCGATATAATATTCTTCCATTTACTTTTATCCTAGGACTGCCTTTCTTTGGTATGTTCAATTTCATTATGTCGGTACCTTTTAAGAAGGGCCGTTCGCGCCATAAATCCAAACGTTTAATAAATTTAAACGTTTAACTTGCACCAACCAATCAGATGTCATGAATTCACATTTGGAAGACCTTTCCTGTCCAAAAGCAAACGTTTTCTGTTGTAACGTCCAATACTTTAGACGTTTCCTGTCGAAAGGCAAACGTTCCCAGTAGTAATATGCGAGACTTTTAAACGTTTCCAGTTTAAGGGAAATCATTACCGGTTGTGATCGTCCAGTCAGATTTTTTTATTGCTGCCGCATATGTTCAAACCTCAACATCAACACATGTCCACTGGCAAAACGTTTCCGCTATTTAGTCAGTTTGAACCAATCAAAATAACCGTTAGAAATATTCGCGCATACTGTATTCCCCGTGCCCACCGTGCATCATGTCCTGCGCAAATTGTCCCGGTGCCAAAGATATTCTCCAAAACCTAATTTGTAAGAATGGTTTTCATTGGTTAAAATACACTACATACCGGTAACGTTTGCCAGTGGAGATTTGCACATGTTGGTGTAGATGTTGGAATACACGCGGCCCAAATAAAAAATCTGATTGGACGATCACAGCCGGGAACGTTATCCTTTTAACCGGACACCTTTAAAAGACCGAATTTTTCTTTTGACAGGAAACGTCTGAAGTCAAGAATTTACAACTGGAAACGTTTGCTTTTTAACAGGAAAATGTCAGTTCATAACATCTGATTGGTTGGTTCAAGTTTAAACGTTTAAACTGTTTAAAGCTTTGCAATTTTTAAACGTTTAAGAAGTTAAAACGTTTAAAGGATGCGTTTATGGTGCGAACGGCCCTTCATATACCTTGTCACAGGATGTAACTTCTGATTGCGTTTTAGTCACATACATTCGTGTCTGGTGCCACCTGTGCCTAACTTGAAATTAAATATATAATTGTGCGTTTATTTCATTACAAACTTATCCCCCAATAACCCAGCTACCAGATCTCATTATAGCCCATAGGCTCTAGTTGTTTTTTCGTTCTAATAAGAGTCGACACGATAGCCGTAATGTGAGCCCTTCAGCGAATTCTGACAGCTATCAATAAGTCATCCTAATTTGGACGTTCGAAAAAGAATGTTATTTTTCTGACCGGGTAGTGTTCATTTTCTGACTGTCTAACGTTCGTTTGCTGGGAGAAAAAGAACGAGTACCTGTTCATTTCCTGACGCATTCTTTTAGTTTGAACGTCAAAACTTTTGACACGCTCCCTTAGGTCGATTTGCACATATCTACGTATATTAAGCTAGGCTAAATACATGTACATATTGTAAATGTATACTGAAGGCTAGCCCTCAGATTACAAGTTCGAGCGAGTCTTTTGTTCTCTGTTCTTTTGTTCCTCGGCATCACCCAGTAACGGCCAGGTTTAGAACTGGGCTATTGTTCGATTGAGACCTGAGGTTCAGAGAGTGTATTGTTGTACTGCTTATATAGTTTTCACCTTCACCTTTAGAGTGAAGCTCCCTCGGTGGC
>JAVTVY010042005.1:0-50046 GCA_036873755.1 Hanleya hanleyi | reverse complement strand
TAGGTCGATTTGCACATATCTGCGTATATTGAGCTAGGCTAAATACATGTACATATTGAAAGCGTATACTGAAGGCTAGCCCCCAGAGTACTTTTGTTCCTCGGCATCACCCAGCAACGGCCAGGTTTAGAACTGGGCTATTGTTCGACCGAGACCTGAGGTTCAGAGAGAGTGTATTTTTGTACTGCTTATATAGTTTTCACCTTCGCTTTTAGAGTGAGGCTCCCTCGTGGGGGGGGGGGGTAGGCAATGTTTACTCTGTGGGGAGGCACACTGTTGGGGTTTGTGCGTGTTACTATTTGTAGTTGTATTGAGATTCCCTAGTGGGAAAAGTCCCATTTCACTATGGCCTTTAGAAAGTTTGATAGGTCACTGAGCCTACAACTTCAAGGTCTAGAGAAAGCAAATGCGATTGCTATATATCGCGCATTAAAAGACACTGTTGGATCAGGACGGTCAGTCCTTACAGGTCTAGTACAGGTATCAAACACCCTGTGGAACGTCACACTACCGAATGAAATTACCAAAACTCGCCTAGTGCTGGAAGGTATTCGCGTTGGAGATCAACGTGGCCATTTTGAGGAAATAGATCCAGGAAAATTGCTAGTAAAGATGAAAGGACCATGCGATTTCTCAGATTCTGCGATCAGAAGTGCTTTTGAGTTTTATGGTGATGTTCGCTCCGTACAAAAAGAGTTCTATTCTTTCGATAGAGAGTTTGAGACAGGAGTTCGAAGAATTTGGATGAAGAAATTCAAACGACCTCTTCCTTCTTCTATTTTAGTTGGAGGTATGAGACTTCCTGTATGGTATAACGGTCAAGTAAAAACATGTTATACTTGTGGTGCAGAAGATCACATGAACTCGAGGTGTCCTTTGAAAAATAAATGCCTGATTTGTCATCAGCAAGGACACCTTAACAGAACCCCGCAGAAGTTCGAAAAGGACTTTCCGCCGAGGCTCTCCAGCAGAAACAACAGCACTATATAGATTTATGGAAAACTGTAGGCCGTGATGCCAAGCCCACCGAACGTCATCAGAGGATAGTCTCCGCCTGGAACAATGAGAAAACCTCGAACCACTACGAGTGTCTCGATGACGCGATGGATGAAGGTTGTAATTCGGAAGATGATGATGTCAGTCATAGTGAGGTTTGCGATGATGTAGAAGTCAAGACAGGTGATCAGAAGTCAGGTGATCAGAAGTCGGTTTTTGATCAGACTGAAAGTGTTGACATACCCTTATAAAAAATTACCATGGTAATACCATGATACAATACCGTGGTTCGAACCACGGGTTTTTGGCCACGGTTCATGTACCATGGTTTTACCACGGTACGTGTACCATGGTTTTACCACGGTACGTGTACCATGGTTTTACCATAGAACGTGTACCATGGTTTTACCTTGGTGCATGTACCATAGTTTTACCACGGTACATGTACCATAGGTTAACCATAGAACCATGGTTTTACCATGGTACATGTATCATAGTTTTACCATAGAACCATGGTTTTACCATGTTACATGTGTGGCTCAACCATAGTATCATGATTTTATCACGGTGCATGTACCATAGATCCTTGGTATTACCATGGTACATGTACCATGGTTTAACCATAGAACCATGGTTTTACCACGGTACATGTTCCATACTTTTACCATAGAACCATGGTTTTACCATGGTACATGTGCCATAGTTTTTCCATAGAACCATGGTTTTACCATGCTACATGTACTATGGCTCTACCATGGTACAGTGCTATCACCACAGTACATGTACCATGGTTTTACAGTTTCAATGGCTTTGCATGGTACATGTACCGTGATAAACTGCATACACCATGTAAAATGGTAAAATTGGCCAAAACCAGTGGTTCATACCATGGTATTGAGTCTGGTATTGTACTGGAATAACTCTGCATTCACATTAGACGAGTTAGAGACTGAATGCTCAAGAAAATAATGCAATTGCATGAAAACAAGGAAAATTGATTTATAAAGGTTTAATAAAACTTCATGTAAACATAGCAGCACTATACAGACAATTTGGTTCAGTGTATGTTAACTAGGTACAGAAAAGTGAGAGAGAAGTGGGCTTTAACGTCATTCTCAACCTTGTTCCAGTCATATCACGATGGTGCCCACATGTGCCAGAACACGAGAGTGCTCACAGTTCCTATTACCCTGGACACTGATCAGCGCAGCCAGTCCAACACCTGGTCACCCATCCAAATATTGACCGAGCTTAACGTTGCTAAACCTCGGTGATCTGACGAGAACCGGTGTGTCCAATGCTATAAGCCGTATCACTGTCGAGTCTTTCTCTGTTTTCTGAGGAAATTCTTGGCAGTGTTGTTCAGTTTCTCTCTCATGAAGTAATGTATGTCAGATGCCGTCTTGCTCGGATGGTACTGCTGGATCACCTCTGAAAAAGAAAAGGAATCGACATAAGGATTTGGAAACCTAATATGTATGAGGCAGGAAGTGGTGAAGGTTGTATTTCAGTTTTGGTCGGCAAGAAGGATAAAGCCAGGAATCCATGTAGGCCTTTCACAAAAAATAAATGGTTAATCTTTTATTTCTTTTGAAATATTCCAAATTCTTTAAAATTCACTTCATTTTGAGTTATTTAGCTCCAATTCTTTTCAAAGAAAATATTCCAAAAGGCCCACAAACAAATATTTTAAATGAAACCATGGCATGAGTATGGTTATTGAGAGTAAAAAGCTTCCTTGGAATTGGAAGAGTTGAAAACTAGAGATTTACACTCTAACACTATCACTTTCATGATCATGATATGGCAAGGGAGGTAATCTACTGTACTGTGAGTTACTTCCCCTTGTGTGGAAACATTTGAAACTAGCCCATATGTATATAATAATATACATCAGTATAACAAAGTTAGTGCTGTACTTGTAATTTCATCAACTTGCTTTTCATCCATGGCTGGTTTACTTGTCAATCCCCCAGCACGTTTTGCCCCGGTCACAGAATATGATGACAGGTACTCTTCCGAATACAGTCCATGAAGCAGTTCGTTTGTCATCTTTCGTGGGTCCACCTTCTTAACTGATGGGCAGTTTTATCGAAACAACCCAACACTGCGTGAGTTTTTATCTCATCCAGACAACCTTTCTTTGTCATTTTTTACTGATGGCGTCCCTGTGTTCAAGTCATCAAAATTTTCAATATGGCCATTGTTTTGTACAATCAATGAGATTGATTATGAGAAAAGGTCAGATTTTGTTATTTTGCATTCTTTGTGGTTTGGGCCGGAGAAGCCAAGGGTTGACACATATTGTAAACCATTTTTAGACGAAATGGATACTCTCAGATCTGATGGTGTTAACTGGGAGGATAACCAAGGTAGAAATCATTGTACCAAATGTACTGCTATTCTTTGTATTTGTGATACTATTGCACGACCAATGTTGCAAAATTTCAAACAGTTCAATGGGTATTATGGTTGTAATTGTTGTCTACACCCTGGTCAGAGGGTTGACAACAAGCATGTCTATGTGACAACTGCAGAAGTAGCCCAGGATCGTACCCATGATACAACATTAGAGCATGCTGAAACCGCTGTTACAACAGGTGTGTCACAGTTTGGTGTGAAGGGGCCTAGTCCATTATTATTGTTAGATGACAGATATTATTAGAAGCTTCCCTCCAGATTATATGCATTGTGTGTTGTTAGGTGTTGTTAGACAACTTACAGACTTGATGTTTGATAGTTCTTATCATGATGAATCTTTTTATTTGGGGCCTAAGGTACCAGATATTGACAGGAGGTTAACAAGTATTCGTCCACCAAGCGACATCAAGAGAAGTCCAAGGTCCTTGACTGTCCGCCGGTTCTGGAAGGCCTCGGAATGGCGTACATACTTGCTGTACTATTCACCCGTGGTACTGAGAGACATCGCCCCGAGAGAGATCTACAACCATTGGCTGTTGCTGGTGAATGGCATACGCTTACTCCTGGGTGAAAGTGTATCCCCAGAAGATGTTGATAGTGCCCGACTTTGTTTGTTGAAATTTGTTGTCCAGATACCTAATATTTATGGCAAAGAACATTGTAGTTTTAATATGCATTTGCTTACTCATCTTTGTAAAGCTGTAGAGAATTGGGGCCCCTTATGGGCCTCTTCTGCCTTCATTTATGAAGGAGCAAATGGAAGATTGCTGAACATGTTTCATGGCACCCAAGCCGTCCCTCTACAAATTGTAAAGAGATTCTTGGCACAGAGGGATTTGTCCAAATTTGCTGACTGTCACCTTCAAAATGCTTGTACTCAGGTCTTAGAGCTGTATGACAGACTCAATAGTACGACCCATGTGGTGAAGAAGGCTACACAGACTGGTAGTTGTACAACGCTTGGCTGTGGTATACAGCAAACATTATCAGTCACACAGACCTTGGAATTGCAGAGATTTTTGGGGGAAGATGTCCGTAACAGAAAATGCGAGACATACCAACGCTTCTGTGCTGATGGCAAGTTGTTCGCCACAGCATCCTACTCCAATCAGTTTAAGAGAGATAATTATGTTGTGCAACTCAAGAATGGGTCATTCGGTGTTATTACTACCTGTTTCTCATGTAAACCATTTTGTGAATGTAATGATGTTTGTGATTGTACCACAGAAATGTTCCTTATTTTGTCCGTTGTCGAGGTTATTAGATCTGAGAGAGTTTTTGATCACTAGGTCAAACTCGATCTGACCAAACCTGTCTTTCTGTTACTCTAGGCCGTAACATTTTTGTATCCAGAGTCGGTGATATTGCCTGTAAATGTCTATTGATGGAAAACAAATATTTGATCAAGCTAGTAAAGGTTGATGCCGACTGATCGCCATATTGCGATGGTCGCATATTAATGTCATTAATGCTGTAGCTAGGTCTTAATTATAGCTCAATTGTGCCGTTTTGTAATACAGTGTATCTACATGTATTCATATGCAGTACTAATAAAGGATATTACATAATATTCAGATTGATTTCATTATTCTGATTGATAATTGACATGCAGATCATCACAAGATACAACTGCATATTTTATTTGAAGGGAATTCCGTTAACAAATGTAAGCATAATAGAACCAAAAAAGGTTATAACTATGGTATATTGTACCATGGTTTTCATGCACCATGGTATTACTATTACTTAGTGGTTAACCATGGTATGTTAAACCAATGTATTGTGCACCATGGTAATTACTATGATATTACCTTAGTGCAGCATGTTAACCATGGTACGTCTGTACCATGGTATTACCATAGTTGAACAGAGTAAACCATGGTACGTCTGTACCATGGTATTACCATGAAAACCATGGTATTACCATGGTTACCATGGTTCATTCCGTAATAAACCATGGTATTTTTTTATAAGGGTAGTATTAACTCCGGAAGTTGAATTGAAGGGTGACAACTTACGGATACTGGTAGTGTTTCGGGTCGGGATGCACCTGTGGATTCCTTCAATAATCCTATTCACTCCGGTGTAGATGTAAACTTTACACCAAACGAGGAAGTAATGAAGGAGTTCACAGAGAAAGAAAGTAGTCAACAGTTTTGTAGTAATAAAGCTACCTCGAATCAGAAAAAGAAGAATAAAGAGAATACCATAGATATCGAATTTGGCAAAGAGCCTAAAATAGTCGATGCTACCCACTTGTACCAACGATTCACCCATGCTTTCTGATGAGGAGTATCTTGATTGTAATGATCGTCCGTTAAAAGGCGAGACTTCCTTGAATCAAAGGTCGAAGGACTTGTTGGGACAAGAGAGAGAGAAAGAAGTTTATAAGAAGGAAAGTAAAAAAGACAAGAGAGAACAACTGAAAAATAAAAAGAAAGGTAAAAAAGAATTACCCAAAATAAAACGTACATAATGGCAAAGCTAACCTTGTATATCTTGGCTTGGGCAGTTTTATGTTTTATTTCTATATACAGACTAAAGATGGATGAGCCACCAACTATCGTTCAGTGGAATTGCAGAGGAGTTTGGCCAAATTTAAATGAACTCCAATTATTAACTCAAGATTATGAACCATCGGACCTTTCTGAAGAAAGCAGATAAAGATAAATTTAAATTTCGCCAATACTCACCTTATCATTCCTACTCTTTAGACGAAAATGGAAAAGCTACGGGCGGTTCTTCAATATTGGTTAAAATGGGTGTTTTACACAGTCCTGTTGATTTAGTGACAGATTTACAAGCTGTAGCAGTTCGTATTACCTTGAATTCTGTTTTCACATTATGCACGGTGTACATACCTTCTTCTGGTAGTCTCCGACTAAATGAACTTCAAGATCTTTACGATCAGCTCCCGAAACCTTGTTTATTGATGGGTGATTTTAACGGACGTAACATCCTCTGGGATAACGAAGACAATTGTAAAGGTAAAATTCTCGAAAATTTTATATCAAATAATTCGTTGTGTATTTTTAATGATGGTTCTTATACACATTTGTCCTCGGCTCATGGAACCTATTCAGCATTGGATATCTCACTTTGCGACCTGCCTATTCTTGAAGAATTTTCTTGGTCTGTTCATGATGACCTTTGTGGAAGTGATCACTTTCCCACTGTTCTAAAAGCTGTTCATTCAGCTGATGACCCTCATTCCACAAGGTTTAATTTCAAGAAAGCAAACTGGCCCGAGTTTGAAAAGCTTTGTTCACAAAAACTACAATCAGTCTCCTTCGCTGATGCTTCAGATCCTATACAGCTATTCTCAGATATGTTGATAGAAATTGCCAACCAAACCATTCCCACATCTTCAGGAGTTGCACATATTAAGAAACCTTGGTTTAATGATGACTGTAAAGAAGCAAGAAAATGTAGGAAGAAGGCTGAACGATATTTCCGCCGACATCCTAATCCTGAAAATTTGAAAGATCTCAGAGTTACAAGAGCTAAAGCTCGTAGAACCATGAAACAGAATAAACGTGATTCTTGGAGAAATTATGTTTCTAAGATAAATACTCATACACCAATAACAAAAGTTTGGAATATGATCCAAAGAATAAAAGGTAAAAGCTCCAAGTCCAGCGTTCATCATCTCAACGATGGAAATCAGGTGATTACTGACAAAGTAGAAATTGCAAATAAATTAGGAGAAACAATTGCCAAAAACTCTTCATCAGAAAATTATGTACCTAAATTTCAAAGTTTCCAAAAAGAGAAGAGAAAAATGAAATTAAATTCACTTCCGGTAATCACGAAGGCTATAACGCTTCGTTTACAATTGAAGAACTCCATGCTTCTCTCACGAAAGCTCATGATTCTGCTGCAGGCCCTGATAATATTCATTATCAGCTTTTGAAACATCTACCGGAATCATCTCTAGAAATCCTATTACGCATATTCAATAGACTTTGGTATAGAGAAGAATTTCCTCCGTCTTGGCACAATGCCATAGTTATACCAGTACCAAAGCCTGGTCGTGACCATACAGACCCTGGTAATTATCGTCCTATTTCACTGACTAGTTGTGTCTGCAAAACAATGGAACGCATGATAAATGATCGCCTTGTTTGGTACCTGGAAACTGAAAAGAAACTTACTGATATTCAAGCTGGTTTCCGAAAAAATAGAAGTACCATTGATCATTTAGTCAGATTAGATTCGTTTGTTAAGAATGCTTTCGCTAAGAACGAACATGTGGTTTCTATCTTTTTTGATTTAGAAAAAGCCTATGATACTACATGGAAATACGGGATTCTTAAAGATCTTCAAAAGATGGGATTAAAAGGTCGTTTACCAGTTTTTATTTCCAACTTTTTGAATGATAGACAATTCCAAATTCGTTTGGGTACAACTATGTCTGATCATTTTGATCAAGACCAGGGTGTCCCACAGGGCAGTATTTTGTCTACTACTCTGTTTAGTATTAAGATCAACAGCCTGGCTGCAGTTCTGAATAAATCAATTGATGGCTCACTTTTTGTAGACGATTTCAATATATCGTGTAGTGGGAAAAGTATACACAGTATTGAGAGAACATTACAACTTTGTCTACACAGAATTCAGAAATGGTGTCTAGAAAATGGTTTCAAGTTCTCCAGAGCTAAGACAAATTGTATACACTTTTGCAGAAAATACTTCCAGCACGAAGATCCAAAACTAAAATTAGACGGAACTGAAATCAAAGTAGTAAAAGAGGTCAAATTTCTAGGCATGTGGTTTGATCAACGACTAACATTCAAATCACATATAAATTGCTTAAAAGCCAAATGCACGAAAGCTCTGGATTTGTTGAAAGTCGTTGCCAGCTATAAGTGGGGGGGAGATCAGCAAACTCTCCTTCATTTATATCGATCGCTTGTTCGTTCCAAACTCGATTATGGTTCTATTGTTTACAATGGTGCAAGCAAGTCAAACTTGGCAAAGCTAGATCCTATTCTCCATCAAGGACTAAGGCTTTGCCTCGGTGCGTTCAGAACATCACCCAAAGAAAGCTTGTACGTAGAAGCGGATGAAATTCCTTTAGAACTTCGGAGAATTAAATTATCGCTGCAATATATCACAAAACTGCGTTCGAACCACTCAAATCCTGCATTTAACTGTGTTTTCAACCCTGAGTACGCAGATTTATATTCGCTAAAACCCTCGATTATTCCACCTCTTGGAATCCGTATGAAACCACATCTTGTAGCAGCTGGTATTAAAGTTAGTCAGATTTTACCTAACGAGCTCTTGCCAACTCCACCATGGCAGTTAGCCACACCAGAAGTAGATATTTCACTGACTAAATATAAAAAGGCAGACACGAGCCAGCTCGTGTATACTCAGGAATTCGGTCTATTGAGAGAGAAATACAGTTCACATCAGGCTATTTATACAGATGGTTCTAAAGATGGTGAGAGAGTAGCATGTGCTACTATCTTTAGTTCCAAAACTAAAACGTATCGACTGCCAGGTAAAAGTTCCATATTTACTGCAGAAGCAAAAGCTCTATTATCTGCTTTGGAAGATATTGGATCCACTAGAAGGAAAATATGTCATATTCTCAGATTCACTGTCATGCCTTAAAGCAATTAAAAATGGAAATTCCACTCATCCCACCATCTTGGAAATTCTACAATTATATGACACCAGATTTGATCAACAGATAGATATTGTGTTTTGTTGGGTGCCTAGTCACGTTGACATCAAAGGCAACACTGAAGCTGATAGACTAGCTAAGGCAGCTTTAGATGGAGAAGTTGACCCTGTTGGTCTCCCATACAGCGATTTCAGACCATCTATCTGCGCATATGTAAGAAGGCTGTTTCAATCGCTATGGGATACTATGAATAATAACAAACTTCACGAGTTCAAAAAAACGGTTGGTTATACTCACCTGAACAGTCATAAACGCTTCGACCAGGCCATGATTAGACGATGTAGGATCGGTCACACACGATTAACTCATGAATATTTACTAAAACAGGAGCCGATTCCAAGGTGTATACCTTGCCATGAAGATCTGACGGTGAGACATATTCTCCTGGACTGCATAGATTTTAAAACTGTAAGAGATACTTTTTATCGAGCAGATACGCTGGAAGATCTTTTTAGCAGAGTGAAAGAAGATTGTATTTTAGGTTATTTGAGAGAGATTGGTTTGTTGTACAAATTTTAATGTTTGTACCTGTTTTAACGCATTAGTTTACCGAGTTTTTGAATTGATTGCTTAGAATTTTGTTTGATCGTCGCTATATAGCTGAAATATTGCTGAATGCGACGTTAAACCCTAATTCTCTCTCTCTCTCTCTCTCTCTCTTGGTCTGTTCATGATGACCTTTGTGGAAGGGATCACTTTCCCACTGTCCTAAAAGCTGTTCATTCAGCTGATGACCCTCATTCCACAAGGTTTAAATTTCAAGAAAGCAAACTGGCCCGAGTTTGAAAAGCTTTGTTCACAAAAACTACAAGCAGTCTCCTTCTCTGATGCTCCAGATCCTATACAGTTATTCTCAGATATGCTGATAGAAATTGCCAACCAAACCATTCCCACATCTTCAGGAGTTGCACATATTAAGAAACCTTGGTTTAATGACTGCAAAGAAGCAAGGAAAAGTAGGAAGAAGGCTGAACGATATTTCCGCCGACATCCTAATCCTGAAAATTTGAAAGATCTCAGATTTACAAGAGCTAAAGCTCGTAGAACCATGAAACAGAATAAACGTGGTTCTTGGAGAAATTATGTTTCTAAGATAAATACTCCTACTCCTATAACAAAAGTTTGGAATATGATCCAAAGAATAAAAGGTAAAAGCTCCAAGTCCAGCGTTCATCATCTCAACGACGAAAAATAGAAGTACCATTGATCATTTAGTCAGATTGGATTCGTATGTTAAGAATGCTTTCGCCAAGAAATCTATCTGTATACACAATATTGAGAGAACATTACAACTTTGTCGAAACAGAATTCAGAAATGGTGTATAGAAAATGGCTAATTCTCCAGAGCTAAGACAAATTGTACACACTTTTGCAGAAAATATTTCCAGCACAAAGATCCAGAACTTCAATTAGACGGAACTGAAATCAAAGTGGTAAAAGAGGTCAAATTTCTAGGCATATTGTTTGATCGACGTCTAACATTCAAATCACATATAAATTGCTTGAAAGCCAAATGCACGAAAGCTCTAGATTTGTTGAAAGTAGTTGCCAGCTATAAGTGGGGGGGGGGGGAGATCAGCAAACTCTTCTCCATTTATATCGATCACTTGTTCGTTCCAAACTTGATTATGGTTCTATTGTTTACAATGGTGCAAGCAAGTCGAACTTGGCAAAGCTAGATCCTATTCTCCAACAAGGACTAAGACTTTGCCTCGGTGCGTTCAGAACATCACCTAAAGAAAGCTTGTATGTGAAAGTGGATGAATTTCCTTTAGAACTTCGGAGAATTAAATTATCACTGCAATATATCGCAAAATTGCGTTCGAACCACTCAAATCCTGCATATAACTGTGTTTTCAACCCTCAGTACGCAGATCTCTATTCAAAGAAACCCTCGATTATTCCACCTCTTGGAATCCGTATGAAAACACACCTTGTAGCAGCTGGTATTAAAGTTAGTCAAATTTACCTAACGAGCTCTTGGCAACTCCACCATGGCAGTTAGCCATGCCAGAAGTAGATATTTCACTGACTAAATATAAAAAGGCAAACACGAGCCAGCTCGTGTATACACAAGAATTTGGTCTACTGAGAGAGAAATATAGATCACATCAGGCTATTTATACAGATGGTTCTAAAGATGGTGAGAGAGTAGCATGTGCTACTATCTTTAGTTCCAAAACTAAAACGTATCGTCTGCCAGATAAAAGTTCCATTTTTACTGCAGAAGCAAAAGCTAATGTTAACTCTATAGGGAAAGAGAGAGTATTAAGGTTTAACATCGCATTCAGCAATATTTCAGCTATATAGCGACGATCAAACAAAATTCTAAGTAATCAATTCAAATACTCGGTAAACTAATGTGTTAAAACAGGTACAAACATTAAAATTTGTACAACAAACCAATCTCTCTCAAATAATTTGAAATATGGTTAAAATAAATCAGAAATTGGTCAATCACAATCAACTTTCAACATTTTGATCAAACTCATTTGCCTCTCTGATCCAACCACAGTACATTTACACACAACCTCACTGGCCTTGTATACCCAGATATTCTGCCCTTCAGAAATTGGTATTAAAAACTTCAACAAATCCGTTTCAACATAAACATCATACAACCGTTGTCGTCATCCAACATGGATTTCTGACAAGACAATAAAAGCTTCTTTCTGACAAGAACAAACTTCATCAAATGTACAAGATGGTTTACAGAGAAAAAATGGGTGACTGTACCAAAAGAGCCATCTACAACTTGAACAACAGAGTCATTTCGTCGAAATTGATTAGAGTATGATGCAGTACTGAATAACCGCCCACCCGTACAAAACCTGTCAAACATGGTACAATCTTGATTTTGCACAGCTGATCCCAAAAAATTTTGGAGCTCCAGAGTCTGCGTAACAGAAAGGGATGACTGTGTTCCACAACCCAACGCAGTGCAATTATCAACTTTTGTGACCTTCCTTACAACATGAGTTGTGATCCTCAGTCTTTCATATAAGTTGTTTACAACCTCAGGTGGATTCTGTAGATGGCATTCTGCAAACTGATTTAAGGTGAGTTAAAAGATGAATATTAAAAGTACAGTGTTCCTTGCCATATAGGCTCGGAACCAGAACAACAAACTTCAGAAAACATAGTCTAGCAGTCGTCTTTAGGTCAGCTGAGGTTACATTCTGGCCCATGAGCATGTGTACGGCATTTACAAGAAGCAACCAGTGCATGAAAATATCACTAGGAGCAAAATCTCGAAGTACAATGGGTGAATAAAAAAGAAGATACGTGCGCCACTCGGAAGCTTTCCAGTATCTCCTGTCTCTTAATGAACGTGGGCTTCTCTTGATTTCACTTGAGGGGCCGAATGGTCATCAGCTTGCTGTCTATATTCTGTAGACGAGGTCCCAAGTAGAATGGTTCATCATGATGTGCGCTGTCAAACATCAGTTCGGTTACCTGGCGCACAACACCTAACAAAACACAGTGCATATAATCTGGAGGAAAGCTCTTTACTTATATCAAACTCATCCAGCAAAAAAATATGCTGGGACCCTTAACCCCGTCTAAATTCGTCTACCCCCTTTTCAGTAGCTGTTGCTGCGAATTGTTTGGTTTGGTCGTGAGAGCGTTCCTCCATTACATCACCTGACATAGGATTGGTAACAGGCATGTTTATCCATTCTCCAGGATGCAAACAACAATTACACCCATAATAACCATTGAACTGCTTGAAATTCTGCAACGCAGCCCTTGCTACCGTGTCACAAACACAGAGGATAGCACTACATTTGGTACAATGTTCACTGCCATCCCTGCTGCGCCAGTTCACACCAGTTGGCGTGAGAGACTGAATTTCAACCAGGAATGGCTTACAAAAAGTATCCACCCTTGACTTACTAGATCCAAACCACAAAGAATGTAGTACAATAAATTCTGATCGTTTCTCATAAGATATCTCATTAATGGTACAAAACAAAGGCCAGATTGAAAATTTTAATGACTTAAAAACAGGAACGCCATCGGTAAAAAAGACAGAGAAATGTTATCAGGTTCATTCAAAAACTGTTGGAGGGATACATTGTTTCTGTAAAATGTACCATCTGTCAAATCTCTCAATGCTTTATTGGGAGTTACATTTTTCTTTACAAGGTTAGCAAGATCATGATTTTCAAAAAGATCTTTTAACTGGTGTGGCAGAGGAAGTGATAGAAAATAATTACCACCATTCGTTAAGTCAGACTTTCGAAAAGATAATTTACAATCCACACACTTGTAACTTCCACCATCCTCATCACCAAGCAATGACTGACAATGTGGACAATAAAAATGAAAACATGAAAATACTTGTCAAAATAACACTTGCTCTTGGGAGCACATCCTGGACCAATACCATTAACTTGGTGTCTGATAACATAAGCCAGAGTCAGTGCCAACACTTGTGACTTGGTGACGTCAGACCCTTCATAAAGAGGGGTATCATCAGCAGCAGGATCTGGCCTACCGTACCGTTCATCACGTGGCACATCTTCTGATTCGAATCCATCGGTCCCCTCCTGAAATGAGTAAGGATAAAATAAACATTTTGTCTTTTATGATAATTTACAGGAGTTGTTTGAACAACCATTACAAGGGTAACAAACATTGTCAAATATCTTTCCATAAAGAAATGGCTCATCTAAATCGAAACTCGTGCGAGAGAGGAAGCGTTAGAAAATTGTGTAACATAAATCAAATTATTTAATAATCAATACATTTGAAGTATTTGTCTCCCAATCAGCGAATATTTGCTGATATATATGTGCAAGCAAATATATATTCCCAAATTAACGAAAATTTATGAGTAGTATTGTTGGAATATTAAATGGCGATATTTCAAAAGTGACCAAAAATAGGCCAGCTGGTTATGCAGTCAATCTTTATGTGACTTACAATAAAATCATGCATACCTCGACAGTTTCTGATGTTGAACCAATACCACAAGCACTGTTCTGATCAGCATTATCTGTACATGATGCCTCTATACCATTGGAACCCTGGACAGTCTGATCCTGAAATAAGTAAAGATAAAATATACATTTATGTCTGTAATGACATTCTGTACACGTATTGTTAAAAAAAAGCGTTAAATTCATTTGAGAAAGAAAAAAAAGCTCACGAAAAATACAGACAGAGCTGTCAACAATCAAATCATTGTTTTCATTGCATAGTTTACTATCTGTACCGGCCCTTACCAAGGTAGCGATAATGAAAGAATGCTGTGTTAATCTATAAATTAAGACAGGAGGTTTGGAACATAATACCGTACCATTGGAGATTTTTGCATTAGACAATAACGATCATAGAAAACAGTTAAGAATACCCTTGCTCACCGCGACTGTTTCTGAACCAACATTCTCTGTGCGTGGTGCCTCTGTCAGTGTCTCGCTTCGCGTCCAAAGGTGTCTCGTACTCCGAGGGATGGGAACAGCTGGATCCCGTATGCCTCTGTCAGTGTCTCGCTTCGCGTCCAAAGGTGTCTCGTACTCCGAGGGATGGGAACAGCTGGATCCCGTATGTAGCGTTTGTAACCACGTACTCTTCGCCCGTCGTCCGACATGTTATCTGAAGGACTTAGCACAACTTTGAAACATCGCCCACATTTCCATCTTTATAAAGTTTGCCCGTCACCCTAATAACCTGATTAACAGACAAAAGGCCGCCACTCTTGTCACTAAACATCATTGACTGTAAAAACGTCCTGTTGAGTTCACACCTTTATCGCAAATGCTTGCGCTAGACAGACAATGACAAAGTTCGATAAGCCGTGAACATACTTCATATGTACCGGTACATCCGACTTAATCGTGGATAAAACAACATGGTGCCATTGCCATCAAATTAGCTTGCTGTTTCAAATGAACATCAAGAATGCAATGCACGTCGTAACCGCATGCGACATGCTTTCGTAAGTCTTGTTATATTCTCCGTTTCAGAACCACATCTATGCATTTTAATAAAATATACCATTTACACCTCTGCTTGGAGACTGTCATTGTGAAGATCATAACTTGCCTTTTCTTACGGCTGAAAACGGACTTTTTGTTTGGTTATATTTTGTGCAACAGTTCATCACATGACCATTGTTAGCACATATTAGGATAGCTATCCCGTGTTAGAGGGTCAAAATTGGTCATTTTTTTTATTTCTTCATTCAAATATTCACTATTTCGTCTAACATTTGGCGAAAAAAGGCCGCAAAAAGTACATCACCGTCAGGGCGTAAATTATAAAGAAGAGTTCTCTTTTCTTAGTTATCCCATAGGTGGCGCGCTCATCGTATTTTATATGGACGGAAACGAGGCTAAAATGTCGGTTAGTTGTAGGATGCCTGTGTGCTGTTGTTTGTGTGAGAAAATTCGCGTTGTTTTGACCCTTCACTGTAATCTAGGCTCCAGCTGCCAGGCCTACTGTGTGGTCGAGCAAAGTCTCTCGTTTGATCGACTGATTGGCTCAACAATGAATATGTGTGCAGGGCATCGCAAATCCATACTGTGTAACTTTCCTTGTTGACATGTGTTACTCGTGGAGCAGGCCGGGACTGGCGGATTATGGAAATGCCGCAAACCTTGATGTTTTATTTCACTGCTGCATGTTTGTTTGGCTTTAGCCACCTGTGGTTGGACAACGATATCAATAGATGCCCAGGGTATTTAAATATTCAACGAACGAACGATGAGACAGTATTTATATATCCACCGATCCAACAAATCTACAATCAGTATAATAACCAATAACAGACTTAACGACTTGTACATAGCGACTCCTCTCTACTATTATTTGTTTCCTCATTGTTATTGTTGTTCATTATTTAATTATTTATTCTAATATTTAGCGCAGCAAAAGATCTTAAATTAACGAAGAAATGTACCGTGAAATTTAAATGAAACATTGAGTTGATGGGCCGCGAAATCCGTATGGGAAGCGGCCCTTAAACTTCAATTTCAATCAATCAATCTACGACTTCTCCTTCAAGTTCAACAACAACAACAACAACTACTACTCCTGATCCAGCACCGTCTCATCATAGCATGGCTTGTCAATTTGCTCTTTACGAGTTTGTCAACGAGGACAATGCACTGGAGATAGGGGATGCCAGCCGCATTGTGGGCAAGACGGCGAATGATATTAACAACGACACCTGGGACATTGACACTGTGTGTAAAGTCAACTGGCACATGAAGAATGGTCAAGTCCAGAAAGTTGCAGCCCGAGTGAGTTTTGAGATTTAGCAGTGAGTATATATTTTGTCTATGTAATTGTTTTATGAAAAGATGTATTATTAAACAAAAACTTGTTGAGTCAAGATTTTTTACGGTGCACAAACTCGGCATTGGTAAAGGTTGTGTTTATAAGTGAAACTTGTGAAACATTTATCTTAAGCACCAAAAATTTGCAAACACAGGTTATAATATGGTTCTATGATATCGACAACTTCTAAAACAGGAAATTATATGTTAGTAAAAACATTTTGTATCTTTTGATTGTTTGACTAATATTGTTTGACTGAAACTTGCAGAATAATAATTATCAAGTTTTGAAGTGATGTAGTGGTCGCACCATTCTATAATGAGAAAACAATTGCCAGCATTCGATCATAACATTGGTAAAAAGACATGAACAGAGAATATTGAGGTCACAAATATTTGTTTTTTTAGATAACAGGCCAGAGTTGAAAAACGCTCTTGACCAACTATTGGAGGGGAGAGACCTGGGAACTATCTTGGAATGCATAGAGAATCTTTGGCGTGGCCAAAGAGGAAAGCGACCAGCAAAACGTAGAGAATCTTTCACCTCTGACGACGAGGTAATTCTATTGTCAGTAATAATTTGGCATAACCAAGGCTCACGAAACCCAGTCGCCATATCGTCAATGACGACTAAAAATTCACCCAAAATGGTTAGTAAATTTTGTTCTAGTAATAATACTTTAATGTATCATGTATCGCCATACATCTGCAAGTACTGTACTTGAACAAAATACATATGCAGCTATTTATTTACTTTTTGTTTGTCGCATTTGTAGATTATGGAGCAGCTGAGGAAGACTGTGAAGAAAAATCGTGTCACTAGTGAAAAGAGGGCAGAACAGGATATCTTGGATATTCTGAAGCAGAGAACAAAAGAAAAGGAGTTACTGGTATGTAGTCTATTGGGAAATAGCAAGCTCTCTATAATAACAAATTTCATAAATAGCAAGCTCGTTATATTTAGCAAAGTTAAGAAATTGTCAATATTATGAAAGGGGTTGTCGTCGTCGTGTTGCTGAAATATAACTGGTACGACGTTAACTTGAACTCACTCACTTGTATCGTAGTTAGAAAACACCGACTCTAAATTCTGTGAACCAGAGCAACCAGGGTATAGAAGCCAGCATATTTACCTCATTATGCCTTGGTTTGAACTCTTGATTGATTTTAAGTGTTGAATGTACCCCATATGGCATATAAATTCTAAAACCATGAATATTTCTCTTTTCAGTTCTTCCATCCTTGGTGGAAAAATTATCTGATTTGCTTCAGTCCCAACCAAGACTCAGTCCTCCAACAGTTTCACCCCAGCCCCAACAACGAACCAGTCGGCCAACCCAGCATCTCGCTACAATAAGCCCCAGTGAGCCAACGAACCACCACCAAGATCGCCACTGTGTCACTGTTAGAACATCCTCCCCGACAACATCTGACATCCACCCAGTCGTTGACGATGCTTCCAGAGATGGAATGGAAGGGGTGACCATGGAAGTCACATAAGGGGCAGGTG
The DNA here is from genome assembly GCA_036873755.1 of Hanleya hanleyi. Classification (NCBI taxonomy): domain Eukaryota; kingdom Metazoa; phylum Mollusca; class Polyplacophora; order Lepidopleurida; family Hanleyidae; genus Hanleya; species Hanleya hanleyi. Next base: position 32,138 of record JAVTVY010042005.1, on the reverse strand, counting down.
AAGAATCTTTAGTAAGCTATTGTTTTCATGTTTTGGAAATGTAAGTTTCATAACACTGATAAGCATGAACATTGTCTGCTATTTGTTACTTTAACATTGAATGAGATGCGATAATGTTTTCTTATGCATACAACATAAAATCTACAACTTATTTCCCTAAAGTCTCATTCATGGGACTAACGTAATGTCGTATTACATCATATTTTGTCATTTCAGTTTTTTTGTATTTTCACTTTCCTATTCACACAACACTGATAAGCATGACTATTTTCGGCTATTTGCTAATCCATTGCATATAATTTTGCCGTTTCAGTTTTCCATATCTCCTGGAATTCTAAGTTGAGTTGATAAGTCAGACGCTAGGAAGATGACGAACACCCTCCTGCAAGCTCTGTATAGTGAGGAGTTTTTATCCAGGCATTCTGTTGGCGGGGGGGGGGGAAGCGAGCCGGGGGCCTTGAAGCAAAGCCAGGCATGGATTCCAGTCATGTCCGGGAGATTGCAAGTAAGTATAACAGACACTTGACCGGATTTTTGTGAAAATTAATTGGTGGCAATAAAAAATCAACCTGAATAGAGCCTATATACACATCAGCTTTTCTTAGTTGATTTCACTTCCTTGTAGGGGCCATTTCCATAGACTGGTACATATATGCATGTATATCCTGTCTGAAGGCAGTTTGTTCCGCTTGATGGCACATGTTTGTAACATCTAGCAGACGACGAAAGTGATTGTACACGGAAGGGACATCAGTTGATACCTGGATACCTGTTGTTTGAGCTGAAGTCCTAGACTTATAAGTCCCCCCAAACATCCGACTGCTGGTACTATATCCTCTCCGGTGTCACCATCATGCTTTATACCAATATTTATCTCTTGTCCTACCCCAGTGCTTATCTAATCTATTTTTGAATGTATTTACATTTTTGGCACTGACTACTTCCTCAGGTAGGGCATTCCAATTGTTAGTCACCCTCAATGCAAACGAGTTGCCACGTAAGTTGAGTCGATATCTCTTCTTGTACAGCGAAAGGCTGTTACTCCGCGTGCGCTTATGGATCTGCATTGAGTTGAGTTCTACAATGTCAAAGTTCTTGATAATCTTAAAAACCTGGATCATATCTCCCCGTGAACGTCGATATTCCAAGGGGGGTATCCGGAGTCTTTCCAGTCTCCTGTGATAAGGTAAGTGCGCAACAATAGGCACCAGTTTGGTTGCTCTTCTTTGAACTCTCTCCAACCTGTCTTTTTCCCCTTCTAACTTTGGGCTCCATACGCAGTTAGCGTACTCTAATCGAGGACGAACCAATCTTTTGTACCGATCTTGTGGCAACCTGGAAAAAGTTACACCATCGCACCCTGCCCCACAATTTATCCTCAGAATCATTATGCGTTCATTACTCTGCTCCCATCTTTGTAGACTTGATTTATGTCCCCATCGATTATATTGAACATACTCTATTGTTGACTATTCAGTCACTGTTACCACTTTATTAATAAGCTGTATTATTTTACTTGACAAGCATCATAGAATTGAGTTACCTCCCTTTGAAAGATGTAGACTTGGTTGATGTCCTCATCTTGAAATGATAAGGAACATTCTCTTGTGTTGATTATTCAGTCAGTGGTACCACTTTATTTATAAGCTGTATTATTGTACTTGACGCGCATCACAGAATTGAGTTACCTCCCTTTAAAAGATTTAATTCATTGTTGGTCAGTTTACAGCTTGGGATATAATACCTGCAGTTTATCTATAGTATATATTTCTTTTTTTTCAGATTCAGTGCAGCAACAATTCCCCCAGAAGACGTTGTCAGAGATCAAGTTCTTCATGAGAGAGAAACTCAACAACGCCGCGAAGAATTTGAAAAGAAGATAGCTGAAGAAATGAAGGGATAACTTTGATTGTAACAGACACACGTAGAAAGACCGACTCACATATATTATGTTTATTCTATAATGTTTTGGTCTTTTTTCATTAAATCAGTTGAAACTTCACACTACCATTTTTTCTTTTATTTGTTTCTGAGAAATTAGTCCACACTTATCAGAAGAGTTGCATTTACAGAGAATTCGAGAGTTGCTGTGGCAGAATCACAGATCCATTGTTTGCGGAACCACATTTTATCTCCACACAGCCATCATTTTCTTAAAAGTTTACCATTAACAGTACTCATTCTGATAATGGTCTTTTAAAGACCATTATATTCGATTTTGAACATTTGAATAGTCTGTAGAAATTTGCATGGTGCAAAACATGATAATTTGTGAATTTATGGTGAATGGTTTGTAGATACCATGGTAATTTGTAGGTTAATAGTAAGGTAAATACCACGGTGAATCCCATGATTGGATGAATACCACGGTTAAAAAACTATGGTAAAAGTATAGTAAACGGCTATCGACGGGTAATTACCATGATACTTTGTATGGTAATTATCATGGTAATTACCATGGTAATTTGTATGGTAATTACCATCCCAAAACGTGTTGTTTTCACCATACTTTTTACCGTGGTTTTTTTTATAAGGGTAATCAAATGACAAGAGAGGGTGAGTGCGGACATTGAGTGATTTTGATTTCAACAGAGAAACACACCCAAGGCTACTTAAGCATACAAGTTGTGATACACTGAAAACATTCAACACAGTTCTTCCTTGACGGCAAATACATGTGGGAGAATTGTAACATTGAATAGCTTAGAATGCAATTTTGTAGAGTATATGTATTTTTTTTGTTCGGTGCCCATGTAATGAATAAGCATGTGCTGGTGATTAGTGTTTCAGATAAGCAGAAAAAAGCTTAATTTTCTCGTTTCTCTTTGATGATTGCTGACACAGCACAGTTACAGGTGTATTGATTATAGGTAGTACGTCAGCAATGACGTAGATTATGCTCGGGGGTTTAGGTATGACGAGTTTGGTCTGGTATTGATCCATACTGCTCTATGCCCGACTTCGGAATAAACGGAAAATATATGGTTCGCCGATTTATAATATAGTGCCCAAAATAAGATGTTTTGGTATTAGATAGACACTCTTGAACATAGCGAACGTGATCAATGAAACATGTCCATGGGTACAGGTTGACACCATATGACATATTCATGGTAGGCTACAAAAGATGTCAGGTCACAAACTTGAATCATGTGAATTGTGCTAGAAAATATGGGCCAAATTGTATTGAATGGTATCTATTAATTCATACTGCAGGCTATAGACAAATGTCACATGTGTGGACTTCGTTCGAGGTCAGTGATTGGACTTCGTTCGAGGTCCGTGATTATGATTTTCATATACTTTTCTATTGCAACCAAGGATGGACACTTATCCCCAATGTGGAGAAAAATGTCTCCCAATCTCAGGCGTCATTCCGATTTATGTTTTTAGCCATATTTCAAAATAGTTTGATGTATGCTTGATCGATGGAAGGCTCACCTGTAAAGTGACATCGTCACAGATTGTTACATGTTCGTATAGAACATGATGGTGTTGCTTATATACACGAGATATACATGACGTCACGGCTGATATAATGCGGTGAAATCGCTAAGAAGTGAAATATCAGCAGACTTTCGAACGTATTGCAAAAGATTGAATAATTTCGTTGGTTGAGCATGAAGTTGATGTTCACGGGAATTTTTTTCTCGTTGATCGTTGCTGACACAGCCTATTACAGGTGAATTGATTATAGGTAGTACGTCAGCAATGAAATGCAGATTATGCTCGAGGATATAAAAATTGCTCGCTATGAAGGATTTACGAAGGAACAGTACATATTATATCGTATGTATCAGACAGGTGTAATATGAAAGGCAGGGTACATTTTACAAAAGTTCATCGACGATATATTCAATTATAAGTACGAAGATGTGAGAACATAAACTGAATTTGTGACAGTTCAGACTTGAAGGCGAATACAACTGACAGAATTGTAAGTTTTATTTTTGTTTAGGGAAATACGTTTTCATTGAGGGATAAATTTTACATGAAATTGTGGGATTCACTCATAAGTATTGCAAAATATTGAATAATTTCGTTGATTCAGCATGAAGTAGAGATGTTCACAAAAATGGGAAATTTTTCTCGTTGCTGGTATTGCAACATATTGAATAAAATTAGATTTTTTTCTCGTTGCTGACACAGCACATTTACAGGTGGATTGATTATAGGTAGTACGTCAGCAATGGCGTGTAGATTAAGCTCAAGGGTATAAAAATTGCTCGCTATGATGGATTTTCGAAGGAACAGTATATATTATAACGTACATATCCGACAGGTATAATGTAAAAGGCAGAGTGCACACTACAAAAGTTCTTCGACGATATGTTCATTTATAAGTACGTTTGGACATTAACGCAAATGTACACATACCGACGAAATGGGACAAGGCAGATTGTACACGAAGAATGAGAGGTAAACCGATTGTATATTAGTAATCTTGAATTAAGGATGAACTAATCAATGAATTATAGGTGAATAACTAATATTCTGATAGCCACTATAGAAGGAACTTTAAGTATGACTAGCTTTTTCTGTTTTTTTTTTTAATAAATGCAAAATATATGGTTCGCATATTTAGAATATCGTTTCTAAAATAAGATATTTTCTCCGTTAGATAGGCACTCGTGAACACCGCGATAAGTGATCAATCACACGTGTTCTCGGGTACAAGTGTCCTCGTCATCTCGACCTATTCGTGGTCAGCTACAAAAATAATGTCAGGTCGACCTATAATAGTTGCAAATGTCATCTCGAGCTACTTATGACGTCATTTCGACCTACTAACCTAGTTACAAAGGTCTCGACCTACTTATGAGGTCATAGTAACCTACTTATGGCGACCGAGTGATCTATTTATAGCATATTTTTGTCCCCCGCCACGTAAGTGGGAGGGGGACTTCGAAATGCTACCCGTCCGTCCCAACCATGTTGTGAACGCGATATCTCGAGAACAATTCAACTCATCAACTTCAAACTTGGGGGGTGACTTGACATCAGTGAGAAGATGGCTGGAATTGTTTTTCACCAAACTGCGTTAACCAAGATGGCCGCCGTCAGCCATCTTAGATTCCATCCATCTCCAAAATGTTATGAACACGATATCTCGAGAACAATTCAACCGATCGACTTCAAATCTGGGGAGTGACTTCACATCAATAAGAAGATGACTGGAATTGATTTTCACCAAACTGCGTTAACCAAGATGGCCGCCGTCAGCCATCTTAGATTCCATCCATCTCCAAAATGTTATGAACACGATATCTCGAGAACAATTCAACCGATCGACTTCAAATCTGGGGAGTGACATCACATCAATAAGAAGACGACTGAAATTGATTTTTGCGTTAACCAAGATGGCCGCCGTCAGCCATCTTAGATTCCATCCATCTCCAAAATGTTGTGAACGCGATATCTCGAGAACAGTTCAACCGATTGACTTCAAACTTGGGAGGGTGACTTGACATCAGTGAGAAGATGGCTGGGATTGTTTTTCACCAAACTGCGTTAACCAAGATGGCCGCCGTCAGCCATCTTAGATTCCATCCATCTCCAAAATGTTATGAACACGATATCTCGAGAACAATTCAACCGATCGATTTCAAATCTGGGGAGTGACTTCACATCAATAAGAAGATGACTGGAATTGATTTTCACCAAACTGCGTTAACCAAGATGGCCGCCGTCGACTGTATTGTTAACAAGATATCTCAACTATGTTGTGAACGCGATATCTCGAGAACAATTCAGCCGATCAGCTTCAAATATGGAGGGTGACTTTACATCGCTAGCTACCCATCCGTCCTTCCATCCCTCATAACGTCCTTCCGTCCCTCATACTGTCCTTCCATCCCAATCATCTTGTGAACGCGATATCTCAAGAACAATTCAACCGATTAACTTCAAACTTGGCAGATGGCTGGGATCTCAGAAGAAAGTCACTCATTTTTCGGCACAACTATGCCACCGGATGATCTTTCTCGATCACCCTGTCCTCTTTCTTCCATAGACAATTTGCAACATTGTCCTTCACAATTATATCTTCTTCACATCAACAACACCACACTCCTAGCAACAATTTACCATCACACAAAATATATATGGTGATCATATCCCGTGTGTGTGAGAAGCCCATTTCCAGACAAGCTTTTTGACGGGGGATCTGCTAGCTACTCTGCTTGTTTTTATTTATATTTGTTTTTTTTAAATGACGCAATAGTGACGTAGAACACCCGGGGCAGAACCCCATTATCCTACTACCAGCCACTATGCGGCCGCCTTGTCTGGAAGACATGAAGCTGGTTTATCTTGCGAGTCTAATTTGTCCGGAGCTACTCTGAAGAATGTTTTTATGCTTTCTGTTTTCTTCATTCCCGTCTTTCCTTTCGTGAAATTCGTCCCCATTTTCCTCCCTCCAATCCCTTCCTTGACCCTGGTTCATATTAACCGGTTTTTGGATATCTTCCCCTCCCTCTGGCTCGGCACCATCATCTTCCATTTACAATGAACATATCGGATATATTGTTTTACATGTTGAATGACAATACAATATACATATGCAAATATTACATTTGGGAAGTGGGAGGTGGTTATTCATGAATAAATGATGAAAGCGGAAGTTTTTCGGGGAAAACAGTCTCCTGAAAATAATCACTTCCCAAGATCGTCCCATAGAAGCTTCCACCCAAGTTTGATGACATTGGGTTCAGTCGTTCCAGAAATACCTTGTAGGAAATGTTGGAATACATACAGCTGTAGATTGTCCATCTGTCTGTCCGCCTGTCTACTAAACGAATGACCAACGGTTACGATGACTGAAACTTAATCAGTTCTTAATACCGTCCAATAGTAGCTTCCAACCCAGTTTGATGACATTCGGTTCATTAGTTATAGAGATATGTTGCAGACAAGTTTAGTATATATGTGGCTGAACAAACTGACGGACAGACCAAAGACCAGCGATGACCCAAACTTAATCAGTTCTTAAGACCATCCCATAGATGCTTCTAATTAAGTTTGATTACATTCGGTTGATTAGTTCTCCAGATATCTTGCGGACAAGGTCAGTATACATGTAGCTGTACACTGGTAGACAGATGAACAGACAAACGGACAAACGAATGGCAAACGAAGACCCAATCTTAATCAATTCTCAAGACCGTCACATTTTAGCTTCCAATTAAGTTTGATGACATTCAGTTCATCTGTTCTGGAGATATCTTGCAGACAAGAATATGTGACGGACAGATGACGAACGGACGGACAGCACAAACGATATACGTCTCCTCCCCCAACATTAGTTGGTGAGGCATTATTATGTTTGCTGTAATGCATTAGAGGAGCCCCTCAGGAGTGATCCACTATGATACGATGTAAAACCATCAAAAGTACATAAGTCCGGCCAGAGTGTAGTTATTTATTGTTTCGAGTCTCTGCGACACAATGATCATTGAACGCATTTTGATTTTTTACTTCAGGGATTCCGCCAGATAAAACGTTTCGGGTCCAACCAAGTAACCAAGTCTGAGGAAGCGTAGCGATTGAGGGGAGTCCGAAGCGGTAGAAAAGTTTGGATAATTGCCGTTTAAACAACAGGAACGTCTGTTTAAAGTCTATTTACACTCTTTGCTACGTATGTATTACCGCGATAATTTGAACTTGGAAGCAGAAATCTTCCGGGATGGCCGCTACCCGAGCCGATACGCGGACGTGGTGGAGAGCACATGAACAGATTTTGATAGTGAGAGCTGAAAAACATCATGGCAAACAAAATTATGCCCTCAGATGATCTAATAATATACCCGAATGGTGACAGTTGTTAATTTGACCTTCCGGAGCTCCTACTTTTCAGTTCCGTGGCCTACGCTGGAAGAGCAGTATAAGGAACCTGGCAGGATGGGGAAGCGGGAAATTTTCCACGTCTTTTCAAATGTGAATAAAATCTAAGCATTTTCACACATGTTTACCGTGACGAATGTACGGCTACAAACTGCGGTATAGCTTTTGTCCACTGAGCTCCATATACAGCGCTGGCCTACTTCAGAGTATGCGTGTTAGAGGCCTGCAAAATAAGATGTTCCGACCACTCACACGTCTGGAATTTCTTCAGTCACAACAGCATTTGATCTGAATAAAGTCATCAGCTTCTGACACCCATCAGCGTCTCGTTTCCTGATTTTTCTGACATAATTTTTGTGAGACTGACACGGCATTGTGAATTCTTTAAAGCATGGAGTGCAATAGATCGCATGTATCAGAATTTGATCAGGACACGTGGCGGTCAGCTTCCCCATGCAGGCTTATCAAGTGCAGTCCCAGCAGTTACCAAGAAACGAAGGCCAGTCTGCCAGCCTCGCGTGTCAAAGACAAGACAGACGTGTATATTTAGACTTTTAGCTATCATTTTACTTCTTAACAAGCGGACCAAAAGGGGGATGGTGGGCTGTTCAAATCACTTTTCGTCCGTGGTCCGTCGTCCGTCCGTCCGTCCATAAACAATACTTGTTACCGCGATTTCTCAGGAACTACTTCATGGATCTTTCTCAAATTTGGTACACAGGTTCCCCTTGGGGTCTAGTTGTGCAAGATACCTTTTTTGGTCCGATTCGAAAATCCAATATGGCCACAAGGCGGTCATCTTGGATTTCCCCATGAAACTTTGTTATCGCGATTTCTCAGGAACTACTGCATGGATCTTTGTCAAATTTGGTACACAGGTGCCCCTTGGGGTCTAGTTGTGCAAGATACTTTTTCTGGTCCGATTTGGAAATCCAATATGGCCACCAGGCAGCCATCTTGGATTTCCCGATGAAACTTTATCGTGAATTCTCAGGTAGTACTGCATGGATCTTTCTCAAATTTGGTACACAGGTTCCCCTTGGGGTCTAGTTGTGCAAGATACCTTTTGTGGTCCGATTCGAAAATCCAATATGGCTACCAGGCAGCCATCTTGGATTTCCCCATGAAACATAGTTATCGTCATTTCTCAGGAAGTACTACATGGATCTTTCTCAAATTCGGTACACAGTTTTCCCTTGGGGTCTAGTTGTGCAAGACACCTTTTCCGGTCCGATTTGAAAATCCAATATGACCACAAGGCGGCCATCTTGGATTTCCCAGTGAAATTTTGTTATCATGATTTCTCAGGAACTACTGCTTGGATCTTTCTCAAATTTGATACACAGGTTTCTCTTGTGGTCTAGTTGTGCAAGGTAGCTTTTCTGGTCCGATTCGAAAATTCAATATGGCCACCAAGCAGCCATCTTGGATTTCCTCATGAAACATGGTTATTCTCATTTCTCAGGAAGTACTACATGGATCTTTCTCAAATTTGATATACAGTTTTCCCTTGGTGTCTAGTTGTGCAAGCTATCTTTTTCGGTCCGATTTGCGTGTGAAAGACAAGACAGACGTGTATATTTAGACTTTTAGCTACCATTTTACTTCTTAACAAGCGGACGAGGGGTCCGTGGTCCGTCGCCCGTCCGTCCGTAAACAATTCTTGTTACCGCGATTTCTCAGGAACTACTTCATGGATCTTTCTCAAATTTGGTACACAGGTTCCCCTTGGGGTCTAGTTGTGCAAGATCACTGGATTTCCCCATGAAAAGTTGTTACCGCGATTTCTCAGGAACTACTTAATGGATTTTTCTCAAATTTGGTACACAGGTTCGCCTTAGGGTCTGGTTGTGCAAGATAAGTTTTCTGGTCCGATTCGAAAATTCAATATGGCCACCAGGCAGCCATCTTGAATTTCCTCATGAAACATAGTTATCGTCATTTCTCAGGAAGTACTACATGGATCTTTCTCAAATTTGATACACAGTTTTCCCTTGGGGTCTAGTTGTGCAAGACACCTTTTTCGGTCCGATTTGAAAATCCAATATGGCCAACAGGTGGCCATCTTAGTTTTCCCCGTGAAACTTTATCGCGATTTCTCAGGAACTACTGCATGGGTCTTTCTCAAATTTGGTACACAGGTTCACCTTGGGGTTTAGTTGTGCAAGATACCTTTTCTGGTTCGATTCGAAAATCCAATATGGCCACAATGCGGCCATCTTAATTTCCCAGTGAAACTTTATCGCGATTTCTCAGGAACTACTGCATGGATCTTTCTCAGATTTGGTGCGCAGTTTTTCCTTGGGGTCTAGTTGTGCAAGATATCTTTTTCGGTCCGATTTCAAAATCCAATATGGCCACCAGGCAGCCATCTTAGTTTTCCCCATGGAACTTTATCGTGATTTCTCAGGAAGTACTGCATGGATCGCTCTCAACTTTGGTACAGAGGTTCCCCTTGTGGTCCAGTTGTGCAAGATACTTTTTTCGGTCCGATTCGAAAATCCAATATGGCCACAAGGCGGCCATTTTTAATTTCCCCATAAAATTTTGGTATCTTGAATTCTCAGGAACTGATATATGGATCTTTGTCAAATTTGGTACACAGGTTTCACTTTTGGTCCAGTTGTGCAAGGTTGCTTTTCTGGTCCGATTGTGGCCATCTTGGATTTTCCCATGAGACTTTATTGCGATTTCCCAGGAACTATTGCCTGGATCTTTTTCAAATCTGGTACACAGGTTCCCCATGGTGTCTAGTTGTGCAAGATACCTTTTCTGGTCTGATTCGAAAGTCCAATATGGCCTCCAGGCGGCCATCTTCGATTGCCCCATGAAACTTTGTTATCGTGATTCCTCAGGAAGTACCTCATAGATCTTTCTCAAATTTGGTACATAGGTTCCTCTTGGGGTCTAGTTGTGCAAGATACCTTTTTCGGTCCGATTCGAAAATCCAATATAGCCACCAGGCGGCCATTTTGGATTTCCCCATGAAATTTTATCTTGATTTCTCCTGGATTTCCCCATGAAATTTTATCTTGATTTCTCAGGAAGCGCTGCATAAATCTTTCTCAAATTTGGTATACAGGTTCCCCTTATGGTCCAGTTGTGCAAGATACCGTTTTGGTCCGATTCGAAAATCCAAGTTACGCTTCAAATTAATACTGTATTCCCGAGTTCTGACGTATCACACAAGTGAACTGCCCCACCGTTTTGTCTGCCGAAGGGACGTCACTCTTATGAAACGTCACAACTCGACAACTGTAGACTACTGCTTGTTTCGATCCAAGGGAGATAATCAGGGCTCATGCCAAAGTGTCAAAGAGATTAGTCTTCGTTTCCAGTACCCAATGATGACACGTGCAAAAAAAAAAAAATACTACAAAACGAAGACGAAGGATTCTCTGGACATTCAGTTTCAGACTAACTTTGCTCATTTCACTTGTACTATAACAACCGACATCGGGTACAGTTTCTAGAAATCTTGAAACTCCTGAACCTTAGATAGATAATATCTTGGTGTTTTGGTGTTGATCAGGACACGTGGCGGTCAGCTTCCCCATGCAGGCTTATCAAGTGCAGTCCCAGCAGTTACCAAGAAACGAAGGCCAGTCTGCCAGCCTCGCGTGTCAAAGACAAGACAGACGTGTATATTTAGACTTTTAGCTATCATTTTACTTCTTAACAAGCGGACCAAAAGGGGGATGGTGGGCTGTTCAAATCACTTTTCGTCCGTGGTCCGTCGTCCGTCCGTCCGTCCATAAACAATACTTGTTACCGCGATTTCTCAGGAACTACTTCATGGATCTTTCTCAAATTTGGTACACAGGTTCCCCTTGGGGTCTAGTTGTGCAAGATACCTTTTTTGGTCCGATTCGAAAATCCAATATGGCCACAAGGCGGTCATCTTGGATTTCCCCATGAAACTTTGTTATCGCGATTTCTCAGGAACTACTGCATGGATCTTTGTCAAATTTGGTACACAGGTGCCCCTTGGGGTCTAGTTGTGCAAGATACCTTTTCTGGTCCGATTTGGAAATCCAATATGGCCACCAGGCAGCCATCTTGGATTTCCCGATGAAACTTTATCGTGAATTCTCAGGTAGTACTGCATGGATCTTTCTCAAATTTGGTACACAGGTTCCCCTTGGGGTCTAGTTGTGCAAGATACCTTTTGTGGTCCGATTCGAAAATCCAATATGGCTACCAGGCAGCCATCTTGGATTTCCCCATGAAACATAGTTATCGTCATTTCTCAGGAAGTACAACATGGATCTTTCTCAAATTCGGTACACAGTTTTCCCTTGGGGTCTAGTTGTGCAAGACACCTTTTCCGGTCCGATTTGAAAATCCAATATGACCACAAGGCGGCCATCTTGGATTTCCCAGTGAAATTTTGTTATCATGATTTCTCAGGAACTACTGCTTGGATCTTTCTCAAATTTGATACACAGGTTTCTCTTGTGGTCTAGTTGTGCAAGGTAGCTTTTCTGGTCCGATTCGAAAATTCAATATGGCCACCAAGCAGCCATCTTGGATTTCCTCATGAAACATGGTTATTCTCATTTCTCAGGAAGTACTACATGGATCTTTCTCAAATTTGATATACAGTTTTCCCTTGGTGTCTAGTTGTGCAAGCTATCTTTTTCGGTCCGATTTGCGTGTGAAAGACAAGACAGACGTGTATATTTAGACTTTTAGCTACCATTTTACTTCTTAACAAGCGGACGAGGGGTCCGTGGTCCGTCGCCCGTCCGTCCGTAAACAATTCTTGTTACCGCGATTTCTCAGGAACTACTTCATGGATCTTTCTCAAATTTGGTACACAGGTTCCCCTTGGGGTCTAGTTGTGCAAGATCACTGGATTTCCCCATGAAAAGTTGTTACCGCGATTTCTCAGGAACTACTTAATGGATTTTTCTCAAATTTGGTACACAGGTTCGCCTTAGGGTCTGGTTGTGCAAGATAAGTTTTCTGGTCCGATTCGAAAATTCAATATGGCCACCAGGCAGCCATCTTGAATTTCCTCATGAAACATAGTTATCGTCATTTCTCAGGAAGTACTACATGGATCTTTCTCAAATTTGATACACAGTTTTCCCTTGGGGTCTAGTTGTGCAAGACACCTTTTTCGGTCCGATTTGAAAATCCAATATGGCCAACAGGTGGCCATCTTAGTTTTCCCCGTGAAACTTTATCGCGATTTCTCAGGAACTACTGCATGGGTCTTTCTCAAATTTGATACACAGGTTCACCTTGGGGTTTAGTTGTGCAAGATACCTTTTCTGGTTCGATTCGAAAATCCAATATGGCCACAATGCGGCCATCTTAATTTCCCAGTGAAACTTTATCGCGATTTCTCAGGAACTACTGCATGGATCTTTCTCAGATTTGGTGCGCAGTTTTTCCTTGGGGTCTAGTTGTGCAAGATATCTTTTTCGGTCCGATTTCAAAATCCAATATGGCCACCAGGCAGCCATCTTAGTTTTCCCCATGGAACTTTATCGTGATTTCTCAGGAAGTACTGCATGGATCGCTCTCAACTTTGGTGCTTGGATCTTTCTCAAATTTGGTACACAGGTGCCCCTTGGGGTCTAGTTGTGCAAGATACCTTTTCTGGTCCGATTTGAAAATCCAATATGGCCACCAGGCAGCCATCTTGGATTTCCCGATGAAACTTTATCGTGAATTCTCAGGTAGTACTGCATGGATCTTTCTCAAATTTGGTACACAGGTTCCCCTTGGGGTCTAGTTGTGCAAGATACCTTTTGTGGTCCGATTCGAAAATCCAATATGGCTACCAGGCAGCCATCTTGGATTTCCCCATGAAACATAGTTATCGTCATTTCTCAGGAAGTACTACATGGATCTTTCTCAAATTCGGTACACAGTTTTCCCTTGGGGTCTAGTTGTGCAAGACACCTTTTCCGGTCCGATTTGAAAATCCAATATGACCACAAGGCGGCCATCTTGGATTTCCCAGTGAAATTTTGTTATCATGATTTCTCAGGAACTACTGCTTGGATCTTTCTCAAATTTGATACACAGGTTTCTCTTGTGGTCTAGTTGTGCAAGGTAGCTTTTCTGGTCCGATTCGAAAATTCAATATGGCCACCAAGCAGCCATCTTGGATTTCCTCATGAAACATGGTTATTCTCATTTCTCAGGAAGTACTACATGGATCTTTCTCAAATTTGATATACAGTTTTCCTTGGTGTCTAGTTGTGCAAGCTATCTTTTTCGGTCCGATTTGCGTGTGAAAGACAAGACAGACGTGTATATTTAGACTTTTAGCTACCATTTTACTTCTTAACAAGCGGACGAGGGGTCCGTGGTCCGTCGCCCGTCCGTCCGTAAACAATTCTTGTTACCGCGATTTCTCAGGAACTACTTCATGGATCTTTCTCAAATTTGGTACACAGGTTCCCCTTGGGGTCTAGTTGTGCAAGATCACTTTTTTGGTCCGATTCGAAAATCCAATATGGCCACAAGGCGGCCATCCTGGATTTCCCCATGAAAAGTTGTTACCGCGATTTCTCAGGAACTACTTAATGGATTTTTCTCAAATTTGGTACACAGGTTCGCCTTAGGGTCTGGTTGTGCAAGATAAGTTTTCTGGTCCGATTCGAAAATTCAATATGGCCACCAGGCAGCCATCTTGAATTTCCTCATGAAACATAGTTATCGTCATTTCTCAGGAAGTACTACATGGATCTTTCTCAAATTTGATACACAGTTTTCCCTTGGGGTCTAGTTGTGCAAGACACCTTTTTCGGTCCGATTTGAAAATCCAATATGGCCAACAGGTGGCCATCTTAGTTTTCCCCGTGAAACTTTATCGCGATTTCTCAGGAACTACTGCATGGGTCTTTCTCAAATTTGATACACAGGTTCACCTTGGGGTTTAGTTGTGCAAGATACCTTTTCTGGTTCGATTCGAAAGTCCAATATGGCCACAATGCGGCCATCTTAATTTCCCAGTGAAACTTTATCGCGATTTCTCAGGAACTACTGCATGGATCTTTCTCAGATTTGGTGCGCAGTTTTTCCTTGGGGTCTAGTTGTGCAAGATATCTTTTTCGGTCCGATTTCAAAATCCAATATGGCCACCAGGCAGCCATCTTAGTTTTCCCCATGGAACTTTATCGTGATTTCTCAGGAAGTACTGCATGGATCGCTCTCAACTTTGGTACAGAGGTTCCCCTTGTGGTCCA
This sequence comes from Hanleya hanleyi, assembly GCA_036873755.1. Taxonomy (NCBI): domain Eukaryota; kingdom Metazoa; phylum Mollusca; class Polyplacophora; order Lepidopleurida; family Hanleyidae; genus Hanleya; species Hanleya hanleyi. Next base: position 17,088 of record JAVTVY010042005.1, on the reverse strand, counting down.
GTTGTGCAAGATACTTTTTTCGGTCCGATTCGAAAATCCAATATGGCCACAAGGCGGCCATTTTTAATTTCCCCATAAAATTTTGGTATCTTGAATTCTCAGGAACTGATATATGGATCTTTGTCAAATTTGGTACACAGGTTTCACTTTTGGTCCAGTTGTGCAAGGTTGCTTTTCTGGTCCGATTGTGGCCATCTTGGATTTTCCCATGAGACTTTATTGCGATTTCCCAGGAACTATTGCCTGGATCTTTTTCAAATCTGGTACACAGGTTCCCCATGGTGTCTAGTTGTGCAAGATACCTTTTCTGGTCTGATTCGAAAGTCCAATATGGCCTCCAGGCGGCCATCTTCGATTGCCCCATGAAACTTTGTTATCGTGATTCCTCAGGAAGTACCTCATAGATCTTTCTCAAATTTGGTACATAGGTTCCTCTTGGGGTCTAGTTGTGCAAGATACCTTTTTCGGTCCGATTCGAAAATCCAATATAGCCACCAGGCGGCCATTTTGGATTTCCCCATGAAATTTTATCTTGATTTCTCCTGGATTTCCCCATGAAATTTTATCTTGATTTCTCAGGAAGCGCTGCATAAATCCAAGTTACGCTTCAAATTAATACTGTATTCCCGAGTTTTGACGTATCACACAAGTGAACTGCCCCACCGTTTTGTCTGCCGAAGGGACGTCACTCTTGTGAAACGTCACAACTCGACAACTGTAGACTACTGCGTGTTTCGATCCAAGGGAGATAATCAGGGCTCATGCCAAAGTGTCAAAGAGATTAGTCTTCGTTTCCAGTACCCAATGATGACACGTGCAAAAAAAAAAAAATACTACAAAACGAAGACGAAGGATTCTCTGGACATTCAGTTTCAGACTAACTTTGCTCATTTCACTTGTACTATAACAACCGACATCAGGTACAGTTTCTAGAAATCTTGAAACTCCTGAACCTTAGATAGATAATATCTTGGTGTTTTGGTGTTGATCAGGACACGTGGCGGTCAGCTTCCCCATGCAGGCTTATCAAGTGCAGTCCCAGCAGTTACCAAGAAACGAAGGCCAGTCTGCCAGCCTCGCGTGTCAAAGACAAGACAGACGTGTATATTTAGACTTTTAGCTATCATTTTACTTCTTAACAAGCGGACCAAAAGGGGGATGGTGGGCTGTTCAAATCACTTTTCGTCCGTGGTCCGTCGTCCGTCCGTCCGTCCATAAACAATACTTGTTACCGCGATTTCTCAGGAACTACTTCATGGATCTTTCTCAAATTTGGTACACAGTTTCCCCTTGGGGTCTAGTTGTGCAAGATACCTTTTTTGGTCCGATTCGAAAATCCAATATGGCCACAAGGCGGTCATCTTGGATTTCCCCATGAAACTTTGTTATCGCGATTTCTCAGGAACTACTGCATGGATCTTTGTCAAATTTGGTACACAGGTGCCCCTTGGGGTCTAGTTGTGCAAGATACCTTTTCTGGTCCGATTTGGAAATCCAATATGGCCACCAGGCAGCCATCTTGGATTTCCCGATGAAACTTTATCGTGAATTCTCAGGTAGTACTGCATGGATCTTTCTCAAATTTGGTACACAGGTTCCCCTTGGGGTCTAGTTGTGCAAGATACCTTTTGTGGTCCGATTCGAAAATCCAATATGGCTACCAGGCAGCCATCTTGGATTTCCCCATGAAACATAGTTATCGTCATTTCTCAGGAAGTACTACATGGATCTTTCTCAAATTCGGTACACAGTTTTCCCTTGGGGTCTAGTTGTGCAAGACACCTTTTCCGGTCCGATTTGAAAATCCAATATGACCACAAGGCGGCCATCTTGGATTTCCCAGTGAAATTTTGTTATCATGATTTCTCAGGAACTACTGCTTGGATCTTTCTCAAATTTGATACACAGGTTTCTCTTGTGGTCTAGTTGTGCAAGGTAGCTTTTCTGGTCCGATTCGAAAATTCAATATGGCCACCAAGCAGCCATCTTGGATTTCCTCATGAAACATGGTTATTCTCATTTCTCAGGAAGTACTACATGGATCTTTCTCAAATTTGATATACAGTTTTCCCTTGGTGTCTAGTTGTGCAAGCTATCTTTTTCGGTCCGATTCGCGTGTGAAAGACAAGACAGACGTGTATATTTAGACTTTTAGCTACCATTTTACTTCTTAACAAGCGGACGAGGGGTCCGTGGTCCGTCGCCCGTCCGTCCGTAAACAATTCTTGTTACCGCGATTTCTCAGGAACTACTTCATGGATCTTTCTCAAATTTGGTACACAGGTTCCCCTTGGGGTCTAGTTGTGCAAGATCACTGGATTTCCCCATGAAAAGTTGTTACCGCGATTTCTCAGGAACTACTTAATGGATTTTTCTCAAATTTGGTACACAGGTTCGCCTTAGGGTCTGGTTGTGCAAGATAAGTTTTCTGGTCCGATTCGAAAATTCAATATGGCCACCAGGCAGCCATCTTGAATTTCCTCATGAAACATAGTTATCGTCATTTCTCAGGAAGTACTACATGGATCTTTCTCAAATTTGATACACAGTTTTCCCTTGGGGTCTAGTTGTGCAAGACACCTTTTTCGGTCCGATTTGAAAATCCAATATGGCCAACAGGTGGCCATCTTAGTTTTCCCCGTGAAACTTTATCGCGATTTCTCAGGAACTACTGCATGGGTCTTTCTCAAATTTGATACACAGGTTCACCTTGGGGTTTAGTTGTGCAAGATACCTTTTCTGGTTCGATTCGAAAATCCAATATGGCCACAATGCGGCCATCTTAATTTCCCAGTGAAACTTTATCGCGATTTCTCAGGAACTACTGCATGGATCTTTCTCAGATTTGGTGCGCAGTTTTTCCTTGGGGTCTAGTTGTGCAAGATATCTTTTTCGGTCCGATTTCAAAATCCAATATGGCCACCAGGCAGCCATCTTAGTTTTCCCCATGGAACTTTATCGTGATTTCTCAGGAAGTACTGCATGGATCGCTCTCAACTTTGGTACAGAGGTTCCCCTTGTGGTCCAGTTGTGCAAGATACTTTTTTCGGTCCGATTCGAAAATCCAATATGGCCACAAGGCGGCCATTTTTAATTTCCCCATAAAATTTTGGTATCTTGAATTCTCAGGAACTGATATATGGATCTTTGTCAAATTTGGTACACAGGTTTCACTTTTGGTCCAGTTGTGCAAGGTTGCTTTTCTGGTCCGATTGTGGCCATCTTGGATTTTCCCATGAGACTTTATTGCGATTTCCCAGGAACTATTGCCTGGATCTTTTTCAAATCTGGTACACAGGTTCCCCATGGTGTCTAGTTGTGCAAGATACCTTTTCTGGTCTGATTCGAAAGTCCAATATGGCCTCCAGGCGGCCATCTTCGATTGCCCCATGAAACTTTGTTATCGTGATTCCTCAGGAAGTACCTCATAGATCTTTCTCAAATTTGGTACATAGGTTCCTCTTGGGGCCTTTTTCGGTCCGATTCGAAAATCCAATATAGCCACCAGGCGGCCATTTTGGATTTCCCCATGAAATTTTATCTTGATTTCTCCTGGATTTCCCCATGAAATTTTATCTTGATTTCTCAGGAAGCGCTGCATAAATCTTTCTCAAATTTGGTATACAGGTTCCCCTTATGGTCCAGTTGTGCAAGATACCGTTTTGGTCCGATTCGAAAATCCAAGTTACGCTTCAAATTAATACTGTATTCCCGAGTTCTGACGTATCACACAAGTGAACTGCCCCACCGTTTTGTCTGCCGAAGGGACGTCACTCTTATGAAACGTCACAACTCGACAACTGTAGACTACTGCTTGTTTCGATCCAAGGGAGATAATCAGGGCTCATGCCAAAGTGTCAAAGAGATTAGTCTTCGTTTCCAGTACCCAATGATGACACGTGCAAAAAAAAAAAAATACTACAAAACGAAGACGAAGGATTCTCTGGACATTCAGTTTCAGACTAACTTTGCTCATTTCACTTGTACTATAACAACCGACATCAGGTACAGTTTCTAGAAATCTTGAAACTCCTGAACCTTAGATAGATACTATCTTGGTGTTTTCCAGTGTCCCTTTTTCGATCTTTTTCGCTCAAATTCGAAATTCTGCAAACAAAACTACAAATCAATCGTTTGTTCTTTGTAACAATGGACAAAAAAATCCTTTTGTCATTAGCTTACAATTATCAGACAATGGTGGGCGCCAAGATCCTTCAGGATCTCTCGTTTTTAGTCAGTGGAGGGAATGGGTATCCAAAATGACCCTAGCGGAATCCCTGTACTTGTTGGTGCTTTTGCATAGTACTTTGCAATATATATTCATCCAAAAACCGAAAATCAGGCAAACAACCTAACATTAATTGTCGATACCTGCTGAATCAGTCGTGTTTTTGGATGAATATATATATATTGCAAATTACTATGCAAAAGCACCAACATTTTATAAGGAAGAAAAATCACGAAAGCAATCTTTTCTTCGAGATCCAGGAATGAAAGTAAACACATGACTGTCTGAATAATATACAAACACGCACTCAATTTCAGTATATAAATATGGCTCAAAGATGCGACTTGTTAGGTGATGATTATAAAAAGAAACAGTTCATATTGTTTTCCTAGGGTGGATATCCCAAATATAACTTATACAGCTTGTATTATCTATTAATTTAGATCCCAAATAAAATTTGAAGATACCCTTATCCAAAATGTGACGTTGACAGAAAAATAATTTTAATTATATAGACATTTAACAAAAGCAGTGATAAATAAAATTTTTGTGATGACATACGTGAAGTTCCAGTTATTGTGAAAATATTGAGATATATTCAATATAACTTTTGAATGACATTTTGAAGTGTCATTCGGTTTGACGTATAGAAGTAGTACAAGTATGAACACTGGGATTTCCTGGATTTCAACTTCTTTATTAAACACGACGTTTCGCTAAGTCTGCCCTTAGCATTCTCAAGTATATAAATGTACAATCAAACATGAAGTATATATATATATGTACAGGGTATGATGAAGCCAATCTAATATAACAACAACATATGGTCTGAAAACAGTGGGGTGTAGTCACTCCTGGAGAGTGGGCATACATGAAAGGGTTATGGGGAACAGAGCTTAACAAACAATAGTTGTGGTGGGTGGTTACAATGTGAGGGCTGGCTTAAATAATCTGATGTTGAATGGTGGTACATGTGGCATGCTGGTATGAAGAGTAGATAAAACAGTAGTAATGTAATAAAGTAAAGTAAAGAACAGATCAAAGAGCATCTGCATGGCTCCCGCGTCTAAAGATAGAGTTTAATGGGCACACATGTATGGATACTATGGAAGTCAGTTAAGGTGTATATATGGTCCATTGTGGTGTGATCCCATCTTTCCATGCATTCGAGATTATCAGCCCTTGGTCTCTGTTCATCTTGGGCTTGTGCCTTGTTATTTCGATGGACTCCCTGATGAGGCATGGTTTCTTCTCCCCGAGATTCGAGGCGAGGATCTTCGTTTGATCCCATGGGATTGTGTGGCTTGGATTGTTCACGATATGTTCGGCTATCGCAGATCTTTGTTCGTTGGAGTTTCTGACTGCAGATTCGTGTTCTTTCATGCGGATGGACAATGGTCTAGACGTTTCACCGACGTCAGAATCACCACAATCACACTGAACTTTATAAATAACACCTTTAGGATCGGGTGTTCTGTCTCCTATTCTACCATTGGCTTTGATGTAAGATTTCAAGGGTGGGGCGCATTTGAACCGGGCGTCTACTGGGGCCTGTTTTTGGATCTTTTTTCTTTTTTTTTCACTATGGTCCTTTAGAAAGTTTGATAGGTCACTGAGCCTACAACTTCAAGGTCTAGAGAAAGCTAATGCGATTGATATATATCACGCATTAAAAGACACTGTTGGATCAAGACGGAAAGTCCTTAAAGGTCTAGTACAGGTATCAAATACCCTGTGGAACGTCACACTAGCAAATGAAATTGCCAAAACTCGCCTAGTGCAGGAAGGTATTCGCGTTGGAGATCAACGTGGCCATTTTGAGGAAATAGATCCAGGGAAATTGCTAGTAAAGATGAAAGGACCATGCGATTTCTCAGATTCTGCGATCAGGAGGGCTTTTGAGTTTTATGGGGATGTTCTGTCTGTACAAAAGGAGTTCTATTCCTTTGATAGAGAGTTTGAGACGGGAGTTCGAAGAATTTGTATGTCGAAATTCGAACGTACTCTTCCTTCTATTTTAATTGGAGGTATGAGACTTCCTGTATGGTATAACGGTCAAGTAAAAACATGTTATACTTGTGGATCAGAAGATCACATGAACTCGAGGTGTCCTTTGAAAAATAAATACCTGATCTGTCATCAGGAAGGACACTTTAAAAAAAAGTCAAACAGGTTTCTGGAGATACCGTAGCTAACGGCGGAAAGGGCGGTTCCTCTGGTCCTCGCTCTGTTCCGCCAGCAGAAGTTCGAGGAGGACTTAGCGCCGAGACTCTTCAGCGGAAAAAAACAAACTTAGGTTTGCCATCAGGGCCTACAGTCTTCCTATCAAACGTCATCAGGAGATAAGTTGCCGCCGGGAGCAATGAGAAAACCTCAAACCACTACGAGCCTCTCGGTGACGAGATGGAGGTAGGATGTGGTTCGGAAGATGAAGATGGCAGTGATAGTGAGGTTTGCGATGGTGTAGAGGCCGAGCCAGGTGATCAGAAGTCAGGTGATCAGAAGTCTGATCAGAATCAGACTGAAAGTGTTGACAACACATTGGACTCCAGACAACTTACCGGATACTGGCGGTGTGTCGGCCCTGGATACACCTGTGCAGTCTGTGAATTCCTTCATTAATCCTATTCACTCTGGTGTAGACGTAAACTTTACACCGAATGAAGAAGTCCTGAATGAATTCACAGAGGAAGAAAGTAATCAACAATCTTGTAGTAATGAAACTACCTCGAAACAGGAAAAGGAGAAAGAGAATTCCCTAGATAGCGAAACAGGCAAAGAGCCTAAACTAGTCGATACTGCCTCCACTCCTACCAACGAGTCATCCATGCTAGCTGATGAGGGGTATCATGAGTAATGATCGTCCGTTAAAAGGCGAGACTTCCTTGAACCAAAGGTCGAAGGACTTGTTGGGAGAAGAGAGAGAAAGAAGTTTATAAGAAAGAAAATAAAAAAGACAAGAGAGAAAAAAAAGAAAAAGAGTTAAAAAAGAATTACCCAAAATAAAACGTTAACATTCACTAAGTTAACCTTATATATCTTAGCTTGGGCAGTTTTGTATATTATTTCTTTATACAGACTAAAAATGGCTCAGTCACCAACTATCATTCAGTGGAATTGCAGAGGAGTTCGGCCAAATTTGAGTGAACTCCAATTATTAACTCAAGATTATGAACCATCAGCTTTTTGTCTCAACGAGACCTTTCTGAAGAAAGCAGATAAAGATAAATTTAAATTTCGCCAATACACACCTCATCATTCCTATGCTTTAGAGGAAAATGGAAAAGCTACAGGCGGTTCTTCAATATTGGTTCAAGTGGGTGTTTTACACAGTCCTGTTGATTTAGTGGCAGATTTACAAGCTGTAGCAGTTCGTATTACCTTGAATTCTGTTTTCACATTATGCACGGTGTACATACCTTCTTCTGGTAGTCTCCGGCTCAATGAAGATCTTTACGATCAGCTCCCGAAACCTTGTTTGATGATGGGTGATTTTAACGGTCGTAATATCCTCTGGGATAATGAAGACAATTGTAAAGGTAAAATTCTCGAAAATTTTATATCAAATAATTCTTTGTGTATTTTTAATGATGGTTCTTATACACATTTGTCCTCGGCTCATGGAACCTATTCAGCATTGGATATCTCACTTTGCGACCTTCCTATTCTTGAATAATTTTCTTGGACTGTTCATAATGACCTTTGTGGAAGTGATCACTTTCCCACTGTCTTAAAAGCTGTTCATTCAGCTGATGACCCTCATTTCACAAGGTTTAATTTCAAGAAAGCAAACTGGCCCGAGTTTGAAAAGCTTAGTTCACAAAAACTACAATCAGTCTCCTTCGCTGATGTTTCAGACCTTATACAGCTATTCTCAGATATGTTGATAGAAATTGGCAACCAAACCATTCCCACATCTTCAGGAGTTGCACATATTAAGAAACCTTGGTTTAATGATGACTGTAAAGAAGCAAGAAAATGTAGGAAGGAGGCTGAACGATATTTCCGCCGACATCCTAATCCTGAAAATTTGAAAGATCTCAGAGTTACAAGAGCTAAAGCTCGTAGAACCATGAAACAGAATAAACGTGATTCTTGGAGAAATTATGCTTCTAAGATAAATACTCATACTCCTATAACAAAAGTTTGGAATATGATCCAAAGAATAAAAGGTAAAAGCTCCAAGTCCAGCGTTCATCATCTCAACGACGGAAATCAGGTGATTACTGACAGAGTAGAAATTGCAAATAAATTAGGAGAAACAATTGCCAAAAACTCTTCCTCAGAAAATTATGTACCTAAATTTCAAAGTTTCCAAAAAAGAGAAGAGAAAAATGAAATTAAATTCACCTCCGGTAACCATGAAGGCTATAACGCTTCGTTTACAATTGAAGAACTTCATGCTTCTTTCACGAAAGCTCATGATTCTGCTGCAGGCCCTGATAATATTCATTATCAGCTTCTGAAACTCTACCGGAATAATCCTATTACGCATATTCAATAGACTTTGGTATAGAGAAGAATTTCCTCCATCATGGCACAATGCCATAGTTATACCAGTACCAAAGCCTGGTCGTGACCATACAGACCCTGGTATATTATCGTCCGATTTCACTGACTAGCTGTGTCTGCAAAACAATGGAACGCATGATAAATGATCGCCTTGTTTGGTACCTGGAAACTGAAAAGAAACTTACTGATATTCAAGCTGGTTTCCGAAAAAATAGAAGTACCATTGATCATTTAGTCAGATTAGATTCGTATGTTAAGAATGCTTTCTCCAAGAACGAACATGTGGTTTCTATCTTTTTTGATTTAGAAAAAGCCTACGATACTACATGGAAATACGGGATTCTTAAAGATCTTCAAAAGATGGGATTAAAAGGTCGTTTACCCGTTTTTATTTCCAACTTTTTGAATGATAGACAATTCCAAATTCGTTTAGGTACAACTATGTCTGATCATTTTGATCAAGACCAGGGTGTCCCACAGGGCAGTATTTTGTCTACTACTCTGTTCAGTATCAAGATCAACAGCTTGGCTGCAGTTCTGAATAAATCAATTGATGGCTCACTTTTTGTAGACGATTTCAATATACCGTGTAGTGGGAAAAGTATACACAATATTGAGAGAACATTACAACTTTGTCTAAACAGAATTCAGAAATGGTGTCTAGAAAATGGCTTCAAATTCTCCAGAGCTCAGACAAATTGTATACACTTTTGCAGAAAATATTTCCAGCACAAAGATCCAGAACTAAAATTAGACGGAACTGAAATCAAAGTAGTAAAGGAGGTCAAATTTCTAGGCATATTGTTTGATCAACGACTAACATTCAAATCACATATAAATTGCTTAAAAGCCAAATGCGCGGAAGCTCTAGATTTGTTGAAAGTAGTTGCCAGCTATAAGGTGGGGGGAGATCAGCAAATTCTCCTTCATTTATATCGATCACTTGTTCGTTCCAAACTCGATTATGGTTCTATTGTTTACAATCGTGCAAGCAAGTCAAACTTGGCAAAGCTAGATCCTATTCTCCATCAAGGACTAAGACTTTGCCTCTGTGCGTTCAGAACATCACCCAAAGAAAGCTTGTATGTCGAAGCGGATGAATTTCCTTTAGAACTTCGGAGAATTAAATTATCGCTGCAATATATCACAAAACTGCGTTTTCAACCCTCAGTACGCAGATTTCTATTCACAAAAATCCTCGATTATTCCACCTCTTGGAATCAGTATGAAACCACACCTTGTAGCAGCTGGTATTAAAGTTAGTCAAATTTTACCTAACGAGCTCTTGCCAACTCCACCATGGCAGTTAGCCACGCCAGAAGTAGATATTTTACTGATTAAATATAAAAAGGCAGACATGAGCCAGCTCGTGTATACACAAGAATTTGGTCTACTGAGTGAGAAATACAATCACATCAGGCTATTTATACAGATGGTTCTAAAGATGGTGAGAGAGTAGCATGGGCTACTATCTTTAGTTCCAAAACTAAAACATATCGTCTGCCAGGTAAAAGTTCCATTTTTACTGCAGAAGCAAAAGCTCTATTATCAGCTTTAGAAGGTATTGGATCCACTAGAAGGAAAAAATATATCATATTCTCAGATTCACTATCATGCCTTAAAGCAATTAAAAGTGGAAATTCAACTCATCCCACCATCTTGAAAATTCTGCAATTATATGACACCAGATTTGATCAATAGATAGATATTGTGTTTTGTTGGGTGCCTAGTCACGTTGACATCAAAGGCAACACTGAAGCTGATAGATTGGCTAAGGCAGCTCTAGATGAAGAAGTTGATCTCGTCGGAATCCCATACAGCGATTTCAGACCATCTATCTGCGCTTATGTCAGAAAGCTGTTTCAATCTTTATGGGATACTATGGAAAATAACAAACTTCACGAGTTCAAAAAAAACGGTTGGTTATACTCATCTGAACAATCATAAGCGTTTCGACCAGGCCATGATCAGACGATGTAGGATCGGTCACACACGATTAACTCATGAATATTTACTGAAACAGGAGCCGATTCCAAGGTGTATACCTTGTCATGAAGATCTCACGGTGAAACATATTCTCATAGACTGCATAGATTTTAAGATTGCAAGAGACACTTTTTATCGAGCAGCTACGCTGGAGGATCTTTTTAGCAGAGTGAAAGAGGATTGTATTTTAAATTATTTGAGAGAGATTGGTTTGTTGTACAAATTTTAATGTTTGTACCTGTTTTAAGGCATTAGTTTACCGAGTTTTTGAATTGATTACTTAGAATTTTGTTTGGTCGTCGCTATATAGCTGAAATATTGCTGAATGCGACATTAAACCTTAATTCTCTCTCTCTCTCTATTATAAAGCATCATTAGATAATACAGATAACAGATAACACTCTGGGCTGCGAAATGAATGTGGCAATCAACAGGGGCATTTTTTGCAGTAAGGGGTCACGTCCAATCGATCGAGACGGTTTCTCGATAAACGAGTAAAACCGATAAATATATTTCGTCTCGAAGGGTCCCGGTTTATCTCTATCGATTGTTGTCCCGGTTTGCTCCCGGTTTTCTCTCGAAGCGCAAGAACATCTCGATCCGCCTCATATACTGGTAAAGAGATAGGCCAAAACTCGACGTCGTGTTTCAAAAAGTCTTTTGCCCTATCTCCTAACATTGTAAAAGTCGACGCGCGACGCGCGACGGAGAGGGCGACGTCGCCTTTCAAAACGCGACGTCGACTTTTTCCGTCGCGCGACGGACATTCGCGTCGCGCGTCGCCTTTTGGTTTACAAAAGTGCGCATGTCTGGGGAGCATGTATTCCATATTGTTCACGAGACACAATAAATTATCAATCAAATTATCAATTGAAGTTTGCCACTATACGTTGTACGAACGTATTATATAAAATTCACAATCTTTGTTAACTTTCTTCTTTTATGTAAAGGTGTATGTGTGTTTGTACTGTGATGTGTTGTATTATGGTATATTTCACCGTACTGTATGGTATGGTATTGTTTAGAATTGTATTGTTTTGTAATGTATCGAGTTGTAATATGTTGAATTGTAATTTATTGTATTGTATGGTATTATTTTGCATTTTATTGTATTGTATCGTATCATATAGTCATGTTCTGTCTCGTATTGTTTCGTTGTATTGTGATTTGGGGTGTTAATTTCGAACGAAAAAAAAAAATGTTCACATCTGCGATTTCCGATCCTTGTAGCTTCTGACCGGTGTTGGTAATTTGCTGAAAATTTACTGCAACAAAGCAAGAATGGCAAGATATTTAACATACATGGAGACTATGTACCACATAATTTATTTGTTTCGCTGTCAGATATGTTATATTGCTGATTAGTTTTCGAACACTGGTACCTGTGTTCCACAAAATGCACACCCCTCCATCGCGAGGACAATACGCATATATTAGCTTGTCAATGTATTCATATTTCGCCGGACTAATACGTAAAATAAATTCAAGTTTCCAATAATGAACCCAAAGCTTATGTAAGTAACCGGTTTTGCAAGAGTAACAGTAACGACTGGAAAACAGAGAAAAACTAATTAATAGCATGTGTAGCTCAAAGGAAATGTGGGATCTTACTGTTTTCCGGCCGAAAACGAAAGTAAAATGACCCCACACCTCACCTTTACTTTGACAGCATATAGTCACTAGTCTAAAATGGCAGAAAACAAAGCCTTACTATTAAAAAGGGTTGTATGATTCGAGATAAAATGGAACGTGGCGCGTTTTATCAGGAGACATTCATCAGGATGTCTCCAGAATGTGAGATCTCACAGTTCCATTGAGCTACACAAGCGATTAATTATTTCCCCTCTGTTTTCCTGTCGTTACTGTTAATCCTGCAAAATAGTTACTTACATACGCTTTTGTTCATTATTGGAAACTTGAATTTAATTTACGTATTAGTCCGGCGAAATAGTAACACATTGACAAGCTAATAGATGCGAATTGTCCTCTCGATTGAGGGGTGTGCATTTTGTGGAGTACAGGTACCAGTGTTCGAAAATTAATCAGCAAAAAAAACATTTCAGACAGCGAAACAAATATATTATGTTGTACATAGTCTCCATGCATGCAAAATATCTTGTCATTCTTGCTATCTTGCAGTAAATTCTCACCAAATTACCAACACCGGTCAGGAGCTACAAGAATCGAAAATCACAGCTGTGAACATTATAGTAATACATGCTCCTCAGACATGCGCACTTTTGTAAACCAAAAGGGCGACGCGCAACACGAATGTCCGTCGCGCGTCGCGCGTCGACTTTTTAAAAGGGCGACGCGCGACGCGAATGTCCGTCGCGCGTCGCGCGTCGACTTTTTACAAGGGAGACGCGCGACGACTTTTTAAAAGTCGACGCGCGACGCGCGACGGAAAAAGTCGACGTCGCGTTTTGAAAGGCGACGTCGCCCTCTCCGTCGCGTGTCGCGCGTCGACTTTTACAATGCTATGAGATAGGGCAAAAGTCGACGTCGACTTTTGAAACACGACGTCGAGTTCTGGTTGGCCTCCACAGTTTCGTAGTAATGGCCCCTCTCTAATTTCATAATACGATAGACTGCCCTTGTTCTGCTACATCATAATTCTTCTTGTCTCCTTAATAGCTTATATCTATAATGCCATCCTATTCAGCATTATCAACGCTGCAAACGAGTACGTACAAATCGAGGGCTGGCTTCGTCTACACGCTGATCGGGATCATGGAGTAGAGTTTGTCCTGCCTCAGTTATGCCCCTTGGGTGTGCCTAAAAATCGGGACTCATTTACGGGAAGAAAATCTGACAAAAAACGGTTAGGTTGACACCCACTTTTGTTTGCCTTTTTAAGTTGAGACCGGACCAGGGAACGTGTGTAAGAAGTTTAATTAAAATCGCTCTTACAGATTTTTCTGGAAATTGAGCCGAATTTGACCATTTTTCGACATTTTTAAGGGGTTCTCTAGGAAAAATGAAGCAAGCATGGAGAAGAATGTTCGAGTTTAAATTTTCTATAACATAGCAGGGGTATATCTTAAAATAATAGTTTCATCGTGCTCTTTCAGAAAATATATACATATACGTGATTTGGGTTGAAGGTTTTACGACAACTGGTGGCCGAAAAACGGACCCATAGTCTATTCCATGCCGAATGAAAGAATCTCTGGAGTGCACCCTCTGGCCTATCTCTTTAACATTGTAAAAGTCGACGCGCGACGAAAAGGGCGACGTCGCGTTTCAAAACACGATGTCGACTTTTCGCGTCGCGCGTCGTGCGTCGACTTTTGCAAGTCGACGCGCGAGATCAAATTGGCACAAATAGAACACCATAGAATCGAGATGTCCTCAAAATGAAAGTTTGAAGCATTCGGAAGACGTATGCTTGGTATATATATGTGGCAGTGAGATTAGTCTCGGCGAATACATATGCATTTTAATGAATTAGACGAAACATGATTCATTTAATATTATTTTGTTATTCCGTCTAGAGATCTGTAGTCGCATACTTGCTCAGACAGCGCAATTTAAACGTTATGAATGGAGAGAAAGAAACATCGCCAATTCAAAATGTATAACCTGGCTCATTATTATTCAGTTATTCTGAACCTGGTTTTTTAGAATTTGAATCACTTTATCAGATACGCGCAGGAACTGCGAATTTAAATAAATTATGCAAGTCTAGGATAAAGTTATTTATTTCTACTCCCAGAAGATCCTAGGCAAGCCATTGGCCGACAGCGGTCACGTGCCGTTGGGATAAAAACACTTATCACATAACTGCGGTATTTTTAGTTATCCTGTCCCTGCGAGTTTAATACTGAATTTTATCCTGTTTCCTGGCGAAAATGCCACACGACCGCGAAGCAGGAGTGTGGCATTCGCCAGGAAACAGGATAAAATTCAGTATCAAACGAGCAGAGACAGGATAACGAATTTATTTCTACGAGCAGCCTTTTCAACTCGGGAAAGTTGTGAGGTAAAGTGGGTCTAAAACTTGCTATCAAATGCGAAAGAAGTGATAATGAAAAGGGATGGAGACGCGTCAAATATTTTGAAATATTCGGAATCAGCATCGTAGATTTGGTCATATTTCATAGCTCTTCATAGAAATATGACAAGAAATCATGACTTCTGCTCGAAATGATAAGTCAAAAGACCGCACAGCGCTAGAGTCTGATTGCCAACTGTTCGGCTGATCGGCCGAGCTCGGGTCGAGTCGGCGAAAAAGACGGCACAGTTTTCGAACAAAAAACGTCTGAAAATGGTGAATCTTGAATCAAACAACGCATTCTAAGAATGTTTCCTATCTGCTAACAGTATTTTGATTCATGTAACCTAAAATTGTACACGTCAAATAAGAATAAATGCGAATGTCAGGGGTAAGCTTTCACATCATACCGGCGCATGTGATCGTACCGTAGCTACCGAGGCGAGATCGTCGAAGCGAAGTCAAGCGTCAGGTGGCTTTCCTCAACTGTTACAGTCACAGTACACAACCTTTTCCAGATATTCCAGGAACAGTCGCACATACTATCGGTCAGATTTACAAAGTTGATATCCGACGTATTATTCTTTATTTCCAGTTCTGTCGCTGACAGAACACTCCAGCTGCCATGTTTGTTGGTGTTTGTTTACGTTACAAACTGCAGTCAACTAGGTCAGCCAGTGCAGTTTGATATGTGTTTTTATCCCAACGGCACGTGACCGCTGTCGACCAATGGCTTCCCTAGGATCTTCTGGGAGTAGAAATAATATTAGGGATATATGGCCATGACATATTTATCGTATGCACCTAGGTGAATAACACTTTCAAACACGCTGATTGGATAATACATGTAGTGGATAATACATGTAGCGTGAGAAAATAAATTACTACGCTTGCTCGTGACGTCACTGAACTATTTTTCCCATTGATAACATTTTACTACGAAATATTATGTTTACAAGTGCAACAACAACATAGATATCTGCAAGACGATCAATTTATCCACGTACATGCATCGGCCTGCAAACTATAATTGTCAATAGCCATACAAGCTACAATGATTCGCAAGGCATTATTTCGACGGTTTTGAACATTAAATTTTGTATAAATTACTCACGTACCGGTCGTAGTCCGTCATTTTTGAGCCAGCCCGCGATTTCGAGTATCGTATCCCGTCAGATCTCTACAATAAACGTTTGTTCATTCTTTTGCAATATTTGCAGGGATTCTTCCCAATGTTTGCTTATTTCTTGCAATAGATCTGGATGATTAGAGACTTCAAACGGAATAGGTAACGTATTCAAAATGATCTTGTCAGCCTGGCATGTCGTCACCTCGCTGAGAACTCGTAAACATGTCGCGCGCATGTTGACATGCAGCGAACATGAGTGTAACTCGTGCCATGGCATGATCCAAAATAAATAATGTATGAAGAACAGCCAATTAACAAATTATACTGTTTTCATTTTGTTGTGAAATGGTCTACGATATTCGAAAATACTGTGAAAACTGAACAGCCTTAAAAGGGAGGTGCTCAATCTCTGTTGCATTTTGGAACTATATCGGCTTAGCGTATAGAGCAACTTGTAAGGCTGTGATGCGCCTGAGCCGTTTTTTCGTCGAGAATGAAACAAAGAAAAGAAATTTTGAGTTAGATTTCATAATGAAATCTTTTGAATTATTGCGTTTATAATTTACTAAAAAATAGTTATGTGATAAACAGAATCTTACACTGGTGGCAATTTAATATGAAAGTTATGACACTATGATGCTAAAGCTCGCAACATATAAAACTTACTCAACTCGTGTCATAACTTTCATATTAAATAGCCACTCGTGTAAGATCCTCTATATATCAAACTGCACTGGCTGACCCAGTGGACTGCAGTTTGTAATGTAAACAAACATGGCAGCTGGAGTGTTCTGTCAGCGACAGAACTGGAAATAAAGAATATGTCAGATATCAACTTTGTAAATCTGACCGATAGTATGTGCGACTGTTCCTGGAATATCTGGAAAAGGTAGTGTACTGACTGTGAGTAACAGCTGACAAAATAAGCCGCCCGACGCTTGACTTCGCTTCAGCGATCTCGCCTCGGTACGATCACATGCGCCGGTACAATGTGAATGATGTGGAAGTTTACCCCTGATATTCGCGTTTATACTTATTTGACGTGTACAGTTTTAGGTTACATGAATCAAAATACTGTTAGCAGATAGAAAACATTCTTACAATACGTTGTTTAATTCAAGATTGACCATTTTCAGACGTTTTTTGTTCGAAAACTGTGCCGTCTTTTTCGCCGACTCGACCCCAGGCTCGGCTTGGCCGAAGAGTTGAAGAGTTGGCGATCAAACTCTAGCGCTG
>JAVTVY010042004.1:0-18734 GCA_036873755.1 Hanleya hanleyi | reverse complement strand
CCCCCCCTTCATTATTTGTCTTACCCCTTGAGCTAGGGAGTTGAAACTCACCACACTATACCCTTGGCCCAAGCTCTACCAGAAAATGTAATAAAAGCCAATATGACCGCTATGATAACGTCACAGTGACGTCAGCTTCAAAAATGACATTTTTTGGTCGATTTTTCGGTCAGTTTTTTTCAATTTTTTTATTTATGCAATTTCTCCACAAAAAGTGCATGATAACTTAGTAAATATTAATGTGGTGTGAAATAAAATAGTTTTTGCCTACTTTTCATCGCGGAAAAGCAGAAATTTTGAAGAAAAATGATAACATCACTTTTCTGGTACCCCATGTGGCCGCCATCTTGAATCTACCCATGATGCTCTCCTCGCGTAGTTATGCAAATAGGCTCAAAATGACGGCAATATGACAAAACTATAAGGTCACCGAGTGTTAGCTCTCAATTTTTTGTCGTTCTGGAGATAGTACAGAAACTTCGTAAGGGGGATTTTGCTCCCCCCCTTCTCCCCGGGCTGGTATGGTTAAATTATTTGCACCAATCCTCCTCATCGTCAATTAAATTCTGAATCCGTGTAGACTGAAGGTCAAAATATATTTGTAAATGCTACCGGTCAAATTTATATGATTTGAGGAAGTAATTCACTGATCAGATCACGGACTATGTACGACTACAATTTTTCTATGCAATTAGAAACCACTTAGCTTTTATAGCGTACCAGCAGTCACGATGACACTGTCAATCATACAGCTCCAGTCACTTTTCCGCCAGAGATAGACCGAATTGTGGATTGGGATGACGTGATTAATTTGTGCCCACATGCACATAATGAATTTGTGTCAGCATGATGATCCAGCCCAACAGACATTCGTTCATTTTTGGGATAATCTAATATGTTTGCACCTACTCTTATTTATGCTACACCACTCGCGAGAAATGTGTCTCAAGTTAGACTGATTTCAACATGTATACTTTGTTTTTCATTTCAGCCGTTTACATAATCTTGGTGCTGGCATTGGGAACGGCCTCCATCGTCGTATCAGCAATTGTGCTACATCTCCATCATAAAGTCCCCAACACCAGAGATCTTCTGCCTTGCTTTAAACGTGATCCCACGAATATGCGTAAACCAGCACTACTTGACGACCACGAGAGCCAAAACACTTCTCCAGACAGAGATATGTGTAACCGGAAGAATAGCTCTTTACAGAAGCTGAAGCATCAACCAGACCACATTCTCGGAGGAAAGGATGAGCAGTATTACAAGGATCTCGTTAACAAAATTGACATAGTTTCCTTCTGGGTCATTCTTTTGCTTACAGTCTCGGGATTCTTGATCGTTGTTATTTTTTTGTCCGCAGGTGGCTGAGTTATTAAAAATAAACACCACATGTTAAGTCTTCAGAACATAGGGCACGGTAGCCCCAGCTCTGTAGCAGACAATATTCTAATATCTTGCTTTCGTTCTTCGCTCTGCAACCCGACGTCATAATTTCGACATTGACTCCGAGGGACGTTTTTGTCAGAACAGGTGAAGGCACTTGTCAGAGCCGGTGACACCTCAAGACACTAATTTTGAAATCCCTTTTTTATCATGTTCCAAATATACGGGGAAATAATTTCGTATCATGGAGAATATTAATCGTGTTCTTGGTTTCTATAAATGTATGTATCTGGTTTATTAAATATCTTTCTCCTAAACCAGTATGACTATAAACTGAATCCGTATTATATTTATCTGAAAACTCACAGCAACATTTTTCCCGTGGAGATTTAACCTCACATTCAGCAATATTTCAGATATATAGAGACGATCAAATAAAACTCTTCCTAATGTGACATCCCAAAAAGTCAGTCAAAGTCCTTTCATCAGTCGATCAACTTGGTTTGTTTATTCCAAGGAAACCGTATACACCAAATACAACCTGCATAAGTAAGCAAACAAATAATTAGTTACAGATCCCATAACTTCCTGCATAACAATTCTAGTGCGAACACAATAAGTTACATGTGACTAGAACCTGTGTATTAAACACCGCATGGACAGTTGTACAATGAAAAGGGAACACGTGTGGTGTCTAACCATTTCGAATACTGAATGATAATTTCGAGGGATGCCAAGATATAATACAATTCAATAATTCAATTGAATGCCAATAAACTAGAGATCATAGAAATGTGGAATTGAACATGCCTATGGCAATAAGGAATACCTGGAACATCATGCATAAACATATCTGAGGTGTTAGATTCAATAATCTGACATTCTGATTATAATCTGATTAATCGGATTACATCCAAATAGTACAATATAATACATTCTATTGATATGGCATTGTTAATCACAAAAGACTTCCAGAATAGCACCAAATAATGGATAATTACCCCCAATCCGAGAGATGGGTACCCATAAATCGCCAACTGGTACTCACACCACCAAACTTCTACATCAAGTATCACATAGTGTCCTACAGTAAATCCATAAACAGTCAATTACTATTCATTCTGCTAATTGACACCATTTACTTGGTCATAACTGTTACATGGTAATCTCAAAATAATTAGGAACATATAGACCTACTAGCTCACCATACTCTGATAATAATTTTATGACATAGATGCAATTATTTTCATAAAAATTACGAAAAATTACTCAATTAAATTTATATCTCTGGCACAATACAAATTCGATAATTTCACCAGAATATTCACCGTATTAAACCTCTCCTATTAATTTCATCTAAACTCAGATCTGATGAAAGGTCACATTTTACGTGAACAATCAACATTTATTTGATTCGTAACCAGGGCTACCGAGTTATAATAAATCTGACAAAACTATCATTACATAGGACTCCTACATATGCATAGGAAATAAAATCAATACCATTTACAGAAAATATCTGATCATGCGCTCAACATAAACACGTTATTCAGTTTCCGTGTGACCGACAACATGCGCACAGATCACACTGCATAGCAACCACTAAACAAAGTCCCAAAACAGCACCAACTCACCTTCAGACGATCAAAACCCAGCACCGATAAATTCCTCGGTTGCCACGGTAAATTCAGGTAAGGTCTACCACCGGGATTATCGATGGTATCATGAAAATATACAGTTTTTCTTCCGGAGAAATTTCGTCCGGCCACCCACCACGCTAACGGTATGGGGCAAGATGGCTGCCCTGTGCACTGTGTGTGGGGTTTACCACAGCAAGTCACGGAGTCTCGCCACAAGTTCGAATCAAGCAAGCACCATCACAGAAGGCCCAATGACACCATATCGCAAACAATATTTATTAGAATTCGTCTCCAATTTATTTTCAAGATCAAAATATAAAAGGATACCGAATAAACAATACATAGTCATTGATCTTCACATTGCAAATACGAAAAGTAACCCATCCAAAAATATCCTGGGGAATTCCGTGCGAACTCCTCGCAGTGTGGTTATAGTACACCGAGGCATCGTAGACTCTGCCTCACCCGTCACACACTCCCCTGCTGCAGGACGCTGGTCCCCAGCGGACCTCCATACCCCTAGCATCTGAGGCTTTGATTCACCGTCGGCCCATCAGTAACTGTGTCATGTACAAGTGGGACTGTGCTAGATTGGCCAGCATAGCATGCTGATCAACTCCTCCACTCATCTCTGTTTGGTTTACAGATTGTGGCAATCGGTGAGGGTTACGATGAACACCCGCAGTGGAACGTGTAGACCTCCTCAGTTCACCATAGCCTCGATCCGATTCAGGATGGAGCACTCTCGCCGGTGGGGTTTCGACTCCGGGTGGGGGTTCAGAACGCTCCCCTGCTTGAACCCGACAACTAATACCCAGTTCTGGAGATGCGGACATGCAGTCCTCTTCCGGAGGTAGATCAGGAACATCACTTCCATGAATCCCACCACCACTTCGAGTTTCTACGGGGTCCTCTGAAGTATCGCTTCCATCAATGGCTACTGCATGAGGTGATTCGTCATTCTCCTCAGCTACTCCATCTTCTTCTCCGGGTGAACACACACCGGGAAAATACATCAGACAATCATCATCATCCTCATCATTTACACATCGTCTGAGCAGTGATGGTACTTGAGGTGGAGTCTCCTTCGGTCGAGCAGATGTATTCTGCATTTCAGGTAAGTGTCTCGCGTCACGTATCTCCATCCTGTTAACAGTTCTGGAACCACCATCTCCATGGATTGGCTCGACAACATACACATTGCCTTTTGGGTCGGGACGACCAGTGACCCAATACGGTATAGAGCTCCAGATATCCTGTATTTTATGACGACCCCTATGGGTCCTATCCTTCAAGAACACGCGGGCACCAACAGGAAGTGACGTGTCTTCTGCATTCCGGTTATTCAGCTTATTACGCCGCTGTGCCTCCTTTTCGGTGTTCTCAGAAGCTCTGGTAAATGCTTCTGTTATGTGATGGTAATGATCAGCAACCCACTGGTCTACATCACTGCTTTCAGTCGTGTCAGTATCATCCAATCCCAAGAAACGGTCGATAGGCAAGACTGGTTCCCGTCCAAAAAACAAGAAATGAGGAGTGTATCCAGTCGACGAATGTGGTGTACTGTTGTAGGCATATACAACTTCTGGAAGATACTGGGGCCACTTGTTTTTCTTCTCTTGTGTCAGTGTACGGAGACGGTCGTGCAAAGTGCGGTTAAACCGCTCGCATTGCCCATTACCTGCAGGGTGATAAGGAGTAGTCCTACTCTTCCCAATGCCATACATCCGGCACAACTCGGCTATCAACTCAGATTCGAAATTACGTCCCTGATCTGCATGGATTCTTTTTGGGACACCATAGCGGACAAACCACTCTTTAACCAAACAATCTGCGACTACCTTAGCTGTCTGGTTACGGCAAGCGACAGCTTGCGTGAACTTGCTGAAAACGTCCGTGAGCACCAGAATGTCTTCTTTACCACATGCCGGTTCGATCAGCGTGAAATCTATGGCTAGGATCTCTAAGGGCTTCTTCGCAATCAAGTTCCCCATTGCAGGATGTAGCCTGCGTCCCGCTTTTGCAAGAGTGCACCTCTGACACTGTGTGCAGTATCTGTCAACATCTGCAGTCATGGACGGCCAAAAACAGCGTTTCCTCGCCAATGCCAGTGTCTTTTCCAAAGCTGGGTGGCCAGTGTCGTCATGCACGGCACTGAGAAACTGTGGCAACATCACCTGTGGTAGCAGAATCTGGCTAACACGGTTCCCATCCTGTGTGACGATCCTATGTAATACACCATCTTTCTCCTCCATTTGATTCCACAGGCGAAGAAGCTTGCGCACCGGTTTGCTTTCTTCGAGCAGCTGCTTAATGGTTGGGCGACAACCTCCGTTCCAGTACTTCCACAACACCTTCAAATGTGGGTCTTGTTTCTGCATCTTTTGCAGATCGGCGCTCCGCAGCGAGGGGATAGATGTGCAAGGAACTGTACTTGTTTTGCTAGAGCGGGTCTGGACTTCGCTCAACCAGACTTCAGAGATGTTCTGTGTGATGACTCTTTTCAGGTCGTCGGGAACAGCAGTACCTTTGCATGGCACCATACCTGGTCTTGAACAGCATGTCTGTACCTCGCTCAGGGACACCTCACAAATGTTCTGGTCATCTAGGCTACAACATTTAGCTGTGTCCGTCAGTTCAAGAGATGGGCCAATGTGACGAGCCTCCTCGAATCGTGTTCCAGGTTCTGCTCCATGTTGCTCTTTCCTGCTGAGAGCATCGGCGTTCCGATTACTCCGCCCCGAACGATACTTCACTGTGAAATTGAACATAGCAAGTTCAGCGACCCAACGCATCTCGGTGGCCCCTACTTTCACCGTACTCTGGATATAGCTTAACGGGTTATTGTCCGTAAAGACTAGAAACTTTGCTCCGATGAGTAGATCTCGAAATTTCTTAGTCACTGCCCAGTGGAGAGCCAGTAGCTCCAATTTCATCGAGCTGTAATTATTCATGTTCAGTTCGTGTCCGTGAAGACTCCTACTCGCGTAACTAAGAACGACTTTCCGCTTGCCCTGTTCTTGGGATAACACAGCACCAAGACCTTTGAAGGACGCATCGGTCTCCAAGATCAGTGGCTTTGTCAAGTCTGGGTAGCCGAGAATGGGTGCACTGACGAGCTTCTCCTTCAGGGAACAGAATGCTTCTTCACAGTCACCGGTCCACCTTGCTGTAAACAACTGCTTCGACTGGGGTGTGGGTTTACGATTAGACTTCTTAGACCTAGTGTCTCCTACAAGGGCATGAAGTGGTGCTGCCACCTGAGAGAAGTGGGGCACATACCGTCGGTAATAACCTGCGAGGCCTAAAAAGCTTCGCAGATCACTTTCTGACTCTGGTCGCTCCCATTCCTCCACCGCACGAGTTTTCTCTGGGTCCGTAGCAATGCCTGCTTTGGAAACTACATGACCCAAAAACCGAATCTGACGCTTCATGAGATGACATTTTTCCGGTTTCACTTTAAGGTTGTGCAATTGTAGACGTCCTAGTACCATATCCAGTCTTTCCAACATCTGGTCGAAAGAGGCAGCTGGAATCAAGATGTCATCAAGATAAATAATGAGCGTTTGAAAATTCTCGTCACCAAAGATCTTGTCCATCATCCTCATGAACGTGGCAGGGGCATTGCATAGCCCGAAGGGCATCCTCGTAAACTCAAATAATCCTCCCGTTCCCACGCGAAACGCGGTCTTATGAATGTCCTTCTCAGCCATAGGAAGTTGATGGTATCCATGGGCAAGGTCCAGGCTACAAAAATAGGTCGCCCCCTTCAGTGACTCCAACGCTTCCTCGATCCGCGGAAGTGGATACGCATCCTTGTAGGTCTTTGAATTGAGTTGTCTATAATCTACGCACAGCCTTATGTCTCCATTGCTCTTCCGTACCACCACTATCGGTGAGGCATAAGGGCTACACGAAGGTCTAATCACGCCACGGTCCACGGCTTTACTCTCTGACTTCGCCCCATTGATGCGACGGCACTCTACGATGCGGAACCTTGATGGGTATATCATCTTTCGTGTGGATCTCGTGTTCCACCCCCGTTCCACAACCTATATCATCGTCACAAGTACTAAACACCATCCTATGTTTCTTGAAGAGGTCAACAATCTTTCGCCGCTGGTCTGGATTCACTTCATCCAAGTCCATTCGTGCAAGCAATGACTCCACCTCGGCGCCAGCCTCTGTGGTGTGATTCTCCATCAAGAGCACCTCTTCACTGCTGACATCGACCACCTCAATCCTAGGGTCTTCAACAGATGCAGCGACTATACCTGCTAAACGCGTTCTGGGTGCAAGTATAAGATCTTCGTCACTGAAATTACAGACTTGTATCGGTATACGGCCCAACTGACTGACTTTAACAAAAGATCTACCCACAGCTAATCCATTGGGTAGGTGAGCTGCCAATGTGTCGCTCCTATCCACTATCGCCTCATATGTACATCCAGGACGGGCCGGTCTGACTGTAGCTTCCACCTGACGTATCGCTCTCGCAGGAATGACCACAGGATTTCTCCCAAGACGTACCCAGCCTGATGTGCCTCTGTGTGTCTGTAGTTGTTCTCCATACATAGCTAACACAGTCTGCCATTGGTTACCAGAGGGTTTGCATCCTAATCGTGACAAGTAACCATCTCCCCACCTCTGCTTCAAATTTCTCTGTATAATCGCCAAAATATTACTACCGATCACTCCTGGTACTTCAATCTTTCGTTCTGCTAATGGTGTGCCAACAGGATCTTTAACTATCAGGAATCCTAAATTCGGAAAGGTCTGACCACATACGGTCACTGTGCGTTCAATATATCCCAGGTACGGTATGCCAAGGCCATTAGCAGTAGTGATGCGAATAAATGCTGATACATCAAGCGGTTCCTCTTCAGCCCCCAAATCATCACGATAAAACTTCTCTGTTACCGTCGAAATTTGCGCTCCCGAATCAAGAAGACATCGCATTTCCACTCCTCCGATTTGGATAACAGCCTCTGGACACGTGCCCACCGCCCTGTCCAAAATTGAGCCTACATCTCCCAGATTCAGGGATTCCATGCCCACTGCTCGGCTCTCGGCAGTGGGCAAAACTAGTTTAACGGATCGATGCCTCAGCAGAATCGGCTTGACTCTGCTTTTGGCGCCAGATGGCACAATCACGTCTCATGTGTTCCGTGCTCTGGCATTCCCAGCAACGACGAGGAGAGCCGTCAGTCGGACGTTGTCGGCGAGCCCTGAAATCCCTCCGATTTGGCTGCACATTCTCTTTCCGCAAGGCCTCCAACACAGAAGAAACAATATCCTCCTTCATCTTCTCGAAGGAAGAACTATCTGATTGACTCTCAACAGCCTCCATACTTACCACACCTCCACGTCCTTTCTTGGACGCAGACGGCTCAGACTTGCCTAACCACTTAATGGCACGGTCCCGTAAATCAAAGTACGATAAATCTGGCGACTCTACGTTCAGGCGTCTCATTTCCCTCTGGAGAGACTCGTCCCGGACCGCCTCTGCAAATCGTTCCTTCAGGGCAGCTATACGTCTCGCCTGAAATGAATCATCTAGTGTAGTCATTCGGTCATAAATATCGACCAATTCGAGAGAGCAGGCCACCAGGTCCTCATCTCTCTGTTGATAAGAAAAGAACCTCTGCTGCAAAAGGGGAAGTGTATCTCCATCACCAAACGTCTTCTGCAGTGTGGAGAAAATGGCCTCTGGATCAGACAGGAGAGCGTCGCCACGCCCAAGCACCTCTTGCCTCGCTTTACCCGACAGGTGTTCAACTATAAATGCTGCCTTCTCTGCATTAGTCCCCTTTAAAGTGGCTAAGCGCCCACGTATATCCCTGATCCACTCGTATACTGAAGGGTCATCTTTCGAAGTGGGGCGGTCACGAAACCGTTCCAATCGCACAGTCTGCGATATCCAACGTGGTTGGCTGGGAGTCGACACTCGCTGGGTTAAATGAGAGACTGCATCTATCAGTTTCTCAGTACCCCTCATCTGTGCAAGTTCCTCTTTTATGAGTCTAGTCTCTCGTCCACTTGTCTGGGCTTCGATCCTGGCTTGCTCTAATGCCTGCTCCAACTCCGCAACTTTTGCTTGAAGATCTTCCGCCATCATCTACTAATGGATACCCCAAAATAGCGCGAATGCTGTTCTACCGGGGAGAGGTACAGAAAAAAATAAAATATATATATAATAATAATAATAAATTAAAACTTTCAGTTATACTCACCAGGTCTTCTGGGGAAGTACTCGCATACTTACGTACAATGCTACGAGTTTCCGTGCTGCAGCAACTCTCCACACACAATGCTCAGGACAGACGAAATGCCACCAGTAAAGAAGGGGAGATAACTATAAATGACCTCTAACAGTTGAGTTGGCACTGTTCCCATACCCATAAACTATGACACTCATTACGGTAAGTTTGATTCTGTGACTGTGACATGTGGTTGGATAGCAAACTGAACCCTGTGATTACAACACACCATCCACAGACATGACAACACATCCACAACATGCATCTGACACTACTCTACTACTAGGGGCATTTGGGAATAATGTGGGGAGGTGTTTCAGCTGACACGAGTTACTATTCGATGAATTAATTTGAGTTAAATCTATTCTTGATCACCGTCCAACAATCTTTGCACCATGAGTCAATTTGGTTTGGGTAACAATTCATTGCAGAGCCGCGTCACGTGACTATTTTACCAGTGTCTATTCAGTTCACCTGGTTGCATCCAGAGTACATTTACAGTTTATAACTGGATATAATGTACAGGGTTTTTTTTTGGTTTTTTTTTAATCTACTGTATAATTCAGTTTGTGTTTCAGTACACTGTTTGTATTGGTCTTCTCTCATCCACAATACATACAAAGTTTTTTTCTGTTTTCGTACTTTTCCGAAACCTGTTTACTGCTGGATACGACATCAACAGTTAACTCTGTAATAAGTGAAAGCTTAACAGTTCCAATGTGTTTAAACCAAGATGCAACAGAGTTATTGATCACTGTGGCAACCGTCATCAGCTGTCATTGGTTGAAGCACAGATAACATGATTCATCGACTCACTCATCCAGACGACAGCACTCACTCGGCTGGGGGTTGGAACTTGTGGAGACTGACCCTGCTCGCAGCGCCAAATGTGACATCCCAAAAAGTCAGTCAAAGTCCTTTCATCAGTCGATCAACTTGGTTTGTTTATTCCAAGGAAACCGTATACACCAAATACAACCTGCATAAGTAAGCAAACAAATAATTAGTTACAGATCCCATAACTTCCTGCATAACAATTCTAGTGCGAACACAATAAGTTACATCAAGTATCACATAGTGTCCTTCAGACGATCAAAACCCAGCACCGATAAATTCCTCGGTTGCCACGGTAAATTCAGGTAAGGCCTACCACCGGGATTATCGATGGTATTATGAAAATAGAGAGTTTTTCTCTTGGAGAAATTTCGTCCGGCCGCCCACACGCTAACGGTATGGGGCAAGATGGCTGCCCTGTGCACTGTGTGTGGGGTCTACCACAGGAAGTCACGGAGTCTCGCCACAAATTCGATTCAAGCAAACACCATCACAGAAGGCCCAATGACACCATATCGCAAACAATATTTATTAGAATTCGTCTCCAATTTATTTTCAAGATCAAAATATAAAAGGATACCGAATAAACAATACATAGTCATTGATCTTCACGTTGCAAATACGAAAAGTAACCCATCCAAAAATATCCTGGGGAATTCCGTGCGAACTCCTCGCAGTGTGGTTATAGTACACCGAGGCATCGTAGACTCTGCCTCACCCGTCACACCAAGAAATAAAAAAGTCTGTCATCCTCATTCAAATTGCTGTCATCTAAAGATTGTCTAAGCTCTTTGGCTATTTCCACATCAATCTCCCTGTCTTTGGGGCCAACTTGGGACACTCAGGGTAATCACTTTCCATGGCGTTAATATCTCCAGCAGTAGATTTGATTATGTCATCAGGGGTGATAATCGTGGTTGTTGCAATATTTGCCCCTGATATAATTGGTATATCTCATCACACTGTTGGTGACTTGCCCCTTACTGACCTTGTCAATACACCACCTGTCTCGCATTAATGACTATTGGTGTTGTAAAATCTAGCGTAATCTCTTTAGTGTCACCAGTAACTTACATTCAGACATAGGGGGTAGTTATATCTCACAAACAGAGTGAACTGGAAAAAACATGTCGTGACCTACTGGTGGTATAAATTGTTCTGACTTACTAAGCCTGAGATACTAAGGCTACATCCGAGAATCCACCGTATTCTCGGATCTGAATGTTAGGTGCCGAGGGATGCTTTCCTGTAGAGCCATATGCTTGCTTTTTAGTCGCCAGACGTCGTCAATTTTTCCCTTCTCTTGCATATCGCTCCAAATTTATTACCTTATATGGCAGGATTCTGCTGGTGGACTGTTAGTCTCCGAGGCTCGCCCTCTGTACATGTCACTTGACAAATATAGATAGGTTTATTGTTTTGGTGGAAAATTTAAGCCATACGACGTCGGGCACTACAGGTTAGTTTTTCTGGGTATTCTTACATTTACCAGGTTACCCCATGTTGATGCGTCTACTCCATCAGACGTCCTAGATGCTCATCTATCAACATCAGATGAGTCGTTTTAGCTGATCTGTCATAACCGCTCCCGATCTAGCGTATCTAATTCCGCTTAAGCCGGTGCTAGAGGCCATGTGGATACTTCATAGTCTCCACATGAACAGCTGCAATAAAAGTGCGACTGAGATACTAAGGCTACGTCCGAGATACACCGTATTCTCGGGTCTGAATGTTAGGTGCCGAGGGATGCTTTCCTGTAGAGCCATATGGTGACTTTTTAGTCGTCAGACACCGTAAATTTTTCGCACGTCTTGCATATCGCTCCAATTATCTCTGCCCAATCACCTGTACTTTGGGCCATACAGACCGCAAATTCAACAACCAATTATTTTTGTTTCTGAAAGTAATTTATATATCCAGGATGATCATTAGGCTAAAAACAAACAGCGCACTGGATAAAAAGTCGACGTGATCGACCCTTAACATCGCAATGTACATAATATCGACATGGACAACAATTATTTATTATGGCAATGTCTACTCAAACGAATGCCCATATCATTCACTCTTTGCACGAACCTAAGAAGTATAAATGTCAATCGTGTCGTCTTTCTAGAGGACTTTCCAATCGAAATTTTGCGGTCTAATATAAGACCAGCATTATTTTCCGAGGAAAATACTGATGCTTGACTACTGGAAACTATCAGTGGGAATGAGGACCAGCCCAGTTAGACAGAAGTTCATATTATACATTTTCGACGTAAATTACTCAACCAATTATGCGCTCCTACCGTTCGCGAACTCCGACAAAGGGAGCATCCTCAAAGAGGTAGTGTCTTTGCTTTACCAAGAAAGCATTATGTTAAAAATCAGGGTTGCTTTTTCTACTCTTACAAAGGGATCAACCCCAGAGAGCTAGTATACATCAACGGATCATGCTCACAGAGCTATAGTCTGTCCATTTTAATTAGTCGTCTACTTTGGAGCTTGTCAAAAATCAGTAGATATCTTTGCATAAATTTTCTTTTTTGCAGCATGTAGAACAAACTGGACTCTACGAAATGGCTACCATTCCTCCTTGATATCGATAATATATCACGCTTGAAATAACTTTGTGATTCTCTCCATATAAAACTGCAGTACAGTTGTTTCATGTACCGGGCCTTTACCAGAAGACTATTCTGTGAAGTCATATGACGCAGTCAGTATGTCGGCACCTCTTCCCACTTCCCTTATATGTGTTGTAATTTTTACCTGTATACGGCGAGATTCTGCTGGTGGACGTTTCGTCCCCGAGGCCCGCCCCCTGTACAGACCTTTTGGTCTTTGATATATGTTGGCATTTGTGGGAAGTTGATGCTGGGTCGACATCGGGCCTTACAGACTAGTCTTTTGTGTTAAATGCCGTCATTTACATCTGACGACGATACAGCTCACCAATCTCCGATGTACGAGTTGTCACAGCGAAACAGCTTACCAATTACCAGTATACGAGTTGTCAGAGCATTTCCATCATAGCTCTCTAGATTTGTATCTAATACCGCTTATGTCGGTGCTAGGGGCCGTGTGATCATATCATCCAAGTTGCCACATGAACAGGTACAATAAAAGCGTACCTGAGATACAACACATCACGAATCGTTAGATTCTTGGTATGTGCTTTAGAATAGGTTTACCAGAAGACTATTCTGTGAAGTCATATGACGCAGTCAGTATGTCGGCACCTCTTCCCACTTCCCTTATATGTGTTGTAATTACATAGAGAGACGTCATAATGTATTCGTGTTTACTAGCAGGAAGGTCAACACTGCCGTGTACGGTCATAGAGGTGTGTGCGTTTTATCATTCAGCAATTTCACTGGGCATGGTATATAAGCGACACTTGAACGGACCGCGTGAGTAGTAGGGAGCCGGGATTTCGACGCGGGTTTTCCAGGGAAAAAACTACCTCCAACACAGAAGAGTTCCAATCTAGGGGGAGGTAACTCTGGGTCACCATAGTTTCGGCAAAGGGCCCCTGGGCATGTATTCTTCCGCGGTGATGCGGTCTGGCGGTGATGCGGTCGCGGGAAAAAGCTTCCGCGGAGAAAAAGTAGTCCACAGACTTCAAATACGCTGCATGGTCCGATTGGGTCGAGTGAGGTATCAAAGTGAAGCATTCGTGAAGGGGCATCCAGTCATGGGTGGGTGTATGTAACATTAGGATTTTTTCCCGAAACTATAAAAAGCGGAACACGGACTTTACCCCCTAAAATAGGGGAAAACACCTATCAACCCTAGCCAAAAGGGCTAATATCGGTCCCCGGGCTTATCGGGGCCTGCCTATCAAGTCAATGGGGTGGGTGCATGTAAAATTAGGATTTTCCCCCGAAAATATAAAAAGCGGAACACGGACTTTACCCCTAAAATAGGGGAAAACCCTATCAACCCTAGCCCAAAGGGCTAATATCGGTCCCCGGGCTTATCGGGGCCTGCCTATCAAGTCAATGGGATGGGTGCATGTAAAATTAGGATTTTTTCCCGAAAATATAAAAAGCGGAACACGGACTTTACCCCTAAAATAGGGGAAAACCCCCTATCAACTCTAGCCAAAAGGGCTAATATCGGTCCCCGGGCTTATCGGGGCCTGCCTATCAAGTCAATGGGGTGGGTGCATGTAAAATTAGGATTTTTTTCCCGAAACTATAAAAAGCGGAACACGAACTTTACCCCTAAAATAGGGGAAAACCCCTATCAACCCTAGCCAAAAGGGCTAATATCGGTTCCCGGGCTTATCGGGGCCTGCCTATTAAGTCAATGGGGTGGGTGCATGTAAAACTAGGATTTTTGCCCGAAACTATAAAAAGCGGAACACGGACTTTACCCCTAAAATACGGGAAAACCCCTATCAACCCTAGCCAAAAGGGCTAATATCGGTCCCCGGGCTTATCGGGGCCTGCCTATCAAGTCAATGGGGTGAGTGCATGTAAAATTAGGTTCCCGAAACTATAAAAAGCGGAACACGGACTTTACCCCTACAATAGGGGTCTGTATTATACAATATAAGGAAAAATGCCTGTATGGGGTATGGGGATGGTCAATTTTTTTCGTGGGCTTTACTATGGCTTGTGGGGTCTCGTTTTTCTCGTTTCGCCAAGAAAATGACAATGGGAAGGGTCCCGGAGCGAATCGGTGAAATTTTTGGGAAAAGTCACCGAGGTCTGTATATAGGCTCATACTGGCTATATGGGGGGGAGGGGTGGTCAATTTTTTTGTGGGTGTTACTATGGCTTGTGGGGTCTCGTTTTTCTCGTTTCACCAAGAAAAACACGATGGGAGGGATCCCGGAGCGAATCGGTGAAATTTTTGAAAAAAGTCACCGAGGTCTGCATATAGTCCATACTGGCTATATGGGGGTATAGGTTCAACCTGGGAAATTCACACACGTTCATTGTGATATGGGTTGTGGGGTCTCGTTTTTCACGTCTCGTCATTTAGAACACAATGGGAGGGGTCCCGGAGCGAATCGGTGAAATTTTTGGGAAAAGTACCGTGTAGGCCTGTATATAGGCCTATAGGCTGGCTATACGGGGGTATAGGTTCAACCTGGGAAATTCACACACGTTCATTGTGATATGGGTTGCTTGGATTTGTTTTTCACGTCTCGTCATTTAGAACACGATGGGAAGGATCTCGGAGCGCAACGGTGAAATTTTTGGAAAAGTACCATATAGCCCATATAGTCCCATACTGGCTATATGGGGGTACAGGTTCAACCTGGGAAATTCACATACGTTCATTGTAATGTGGGCTGTTTGGATTTGTTTTTCACGTCTCGTCATTTAGAACACGATGGGGAGGTTCCCGGAGCGAAACGGTGAAAATGTTGGAAAAAGTTCACCGAGGCCTGGGTAGGCCCATAGGCCTATACTGCATGGCTATGGGGTATAGGCCCATACGGGGTGGACGTTTGGGGTCTAGGTGAGCCCCTAATGATCCTATGATGTCGTATGAGGTCTTATTTTGAAGCTCTCATGGAGGAGCATCCGACTGGGCTAATGGCTCGTCCGTTTTCAATAGTCTGCGCATGCGCAGTCTGGCCGTAGTATAGAAAGCAGGCATGTTGGGGGGTATGTGGGTGTGTGTTTGGGGTAGAGATGGACCGCTATGGGTCCGAATGGGTCGTGGAAGGTGTCAAAGTGAAGCTTGTGTGGGTTAGTCAGAATGGCGTATTTTTAAGTGCAAGTCGCGTCAATCTGCGCATGCGCAGTTGGTTGTAGTAAGTAAAGTGGCCATTTTGGGGCAGTACAGGAAGGTATTTGGGGTCGAGATGGACCATCCTTGGTCCGAATGCGTCCTGGGAGGTGTCATGTTGTAGCTCTCGGGGTGTAATCCCCGATTTGAGGGATGTTCACGTCATCTGTGACGTCATTGGTAACGTCATCAGTACGAGTAGTAGCCAAAGTGAACATTTTGGGGCAGGGAAGGAAGGTATTTGGGGTAGAGATGGACCATCCTTGGTCCGAATGCGTCCTGAGAGGTGTCATGTTGTAGCTCTCGGGGTGTACAGCCCCATTTGAGGGATGTTCTTGTTATCTGTGACGTCATCGGTGACGTCATCAGTACGAGTAGTAGCGAAAATGGGCATTTTAGGAAAGTGCAGGAAGGTATTTGGTGTAGAGATGGACCCTCCTTGGTCCGAATGTGTCGTGTGGGGTGTCATTTTGTAGCTCTCGGGGTGTAGACCCCGATTTGAGGAATGTTCACAGCATCTTTGACGTCATCGGTGACGTCATCAGTACTAGTAGTAGCGGAAGTGGGGATTTTGGGGCAGTGAAGGAAGGTATTTGGTGTAGAGATGGACCATCCTTGGTCCGAATGCGCCCTGTGGGGTGTCATCTTGTAACCTTCGGGGTGGAGACCACGATTTTAAGGGATGTCCACAGCATCTGTGACGTCATTGGTGACGTCATCAGTACGAGTAGTAGCGAAAGTGGGCATTTTGGGGCAGTGAAGGAGGGTATTTGGTGTAGAGATGGACCATCCATATCTGTCATGCGTATTATACAGTATCTGTCCTGTATTATACCAATCTGTGCTGTATTATACTATATCTGTCCTGTATTGTACCATATATGTCCTGTATTATACCAAATCTGTGCTGTATTATACAATATTTGCCCTCTATTATACCATATCTGTGCTGTATTATACCATATCTGTCCTGAATTACACCATATCTGTGCTGTATTATGCAATATCTGTGCTGTATTATGCAATATCTGTCCCGTGTTATACAATATCTGTCTTGTATTATAGCAAATATGTCCTGTATTGTACCATATTTGTCCTGTATTATACATATATGTTCTGTATTATACCAAATCTGTGCTGTATTATACAGTATCTGTCCTGTATTATATCAAATCTGTGCTGTATTATACCATATGTTTCCTGTATTGTACCATAAATGTCCTGTATTATACATTATATGTTCTGTATTATACAATCGGATAGCGGTTGTCGTGAATAACAACAAGTTCAGCAATGTTTATATAGTTTATTATCCCCAATGTTACATCATACCCAGGCTGGGGTAGCCGCCCTGGGTATGTTTAGTATGTTCACAGCAAACAAATTGAAATATCAAACACCATGTTTTATTATTTAACGCACCGTCACATTAGGTACAAGTGTTTACTGAGCTCAAGCCAACGATCAGCATGTAGACATAGAGAGTATGTGCGGCATGTTATGGTATTCATCAGTGCACGGGTGACGCATTCAACCGATGGCGGTGGTCGGTCAGCTTGGTAAGGAAAAACGTGACATTGGTTACCCTCTCTACCAGCCATTGTGTGTTGGGGCGTTGACGATGTGCCCATCTCAAGGCATCCACGGTGTCCAGTATCTCCAGCATCGTCTCTAGTGACCTTCGGTTAATGATGGTGAACGGCTGATCAGACACATAGATATTATTGCCGGGATAATAATACCGTAACTGGTCCGTCTTTTTGTGACGTAAGATGTACCCGAAATCGACATTCAATTTGAAGGCCGTAGTTTGATCTTTGAAGATGGCTTCCACGTAGCTGCATAGACGGGTGAGGTTGGTCAGTGGGAAATTGTAAATATCTTGAATAGGGCCATGAGGGTGGAAACAGTGCCGTGTCATGGACCAATGGCGCCGATCGATGTCACTCACTGGATGGTTGTCCTGTAAGAGATCGCCCAGAAATGTTCGATGTTGTCAGGCGTATGACTCGAAACCGTAACGCTGGGGTCTGGCTGGATACCCAGGCTCTTATGAACTGTGGGTATAGGTGGGCTCTCCTTCATCGCATCACCAGTGGCGTTCGTCTCCCCGGGCTTATCTTCACTGGGTCTGACCTTCCGCGGCTCCTCTTCAGTAGGACGTTGTCGCTCATGCCATGGTACCGGGGCATGAATCAAACGTTGGTGTCGCAGCAACTGACTGGTCAGTTTGAAAAGCCGACCACAATCCTCGCATGGACGCTTGGGTGGCCCATGAATTGAACGTTCATGGCGCAGTAAAGCATATTCCCGATTAAATGACCGTGCGCAGGTTATACAAGTATACAGTCCGTCGTTGTGGGTGGCCGTGTCGTGGCGACATAAATTGTCTAGACGAGTAAACTGCTTCTGGCAAGTTGTGCAAGTGAACATCTTGGTGGTTGACAGAGTGTCTGATGAAACGGCCAGGCCGCTTTCCTTTTATAGCACGCTAGCTGGTGATCTAATTTTAGCACACTCAGTTCAACTACCCCAAGTCGAGGACCGAGATGTACTGGTGTACGACTGAGCCGCATTGCGCGCGTGTGTGTGTGTGTGTGTGTGTGTGGGCAGTGGATTTTACATCCGGGATCTTGTCAACATCCGGGTTTCCAAGTGGGGTTTTCCCGTCGTTCCTCCGTCTTCCATCCGGGTACTGTGGTTTTACATCCGGGTCCTCAGCTTGCATCCAGGTTTTTCATGAGCCACATTGCGTACGTGTGTGTGTTTGTGTTTGAGTCCAATAGTGCACCATGTCGAATTACGTTCTCTCCGAAAACTTCCTCTCATTGCATCAATATGCTCAGATCCATTTAATATAAACACAACCAAGAGACATCAA